>JACXGK010005484.1:0-33087 GCA_016801125.1 Novumbra hubbsi | reverse complement strand
TTTTTCTAACCCAGTCCTTGATTACCTTTAACTTCTTTTTCTAAGCCAGTCCTTGATTACCTTTAACTTCTTTTTCTAACCCATTCCTTGATTACCTTTAACTTCTTTTTCTAACCCATTCCTTGATTACCTTTAACTTCTTTTTCTAACCCATTCCTTGATTACCTTTAACTTTGTAGATCAACTGGGGGTGTCGTGGATCAGCACCAAAACCACTCCCTTTTTCCTATGACTGTCATATTAGGTAATGAATATATTTGTTATTATTAATAAATTTCCCGGACACTCCTTAGGCCTCCTACAGCAAAACAAACACAATTGTTAGCTGCAAACCTTTGGTCACGGTTGTTCATGTGTCAAGATAACTGCCACTGATGACTGGGCATATTCATCTGTTCAGTAGCTCAGACCAGAGGGCACTCTACACTGGGCCCTCTACACTGGGCCCTCTACACTAGGCCCTCTACACTAGGCCCTCTAACCTGGGCACTCTACACAGGGCCATCTACATTGGGCACTCTACACAGGGCCCTCTACACTGGGCCCTCTACACTGGGCCCTCTACACTAGGCCCTCTAACCTGGGCACTCTGCATTGGGCCCTCTACACAGGGCCATCTACAATGGGCACTCTACACAGGGCCCTCTACACTGGGCCCTCTACACTGGGCCCTCTACACTCGGCCCTCTAACCTGGGCAGTCTGCATTGGGCCCTCTACACTAGACCCTCTACATTGGGCACTCTACACAGGGCTCTCTATACTGGGCCCTCTACACTAGGACCTCTACACTAGGCCCTCTACATTGGGCACTCTACACAGGGCCCTCTACATTGGGCCCTCTACACTGGGCCCTCTACACTAGGCCCTCTAACCTGGGCACTCTGCATTGGGCCCTCTACACTAGACCCTCTACATTGGGCACTCTACACAGGGCTCTCTATACTGGGCTCTCTACACTAGGACCTCTACACTAGGCCTTCTACATTGGGCACTCTACACAGGGCCCTCTACATTGGGCCCTCTACACTGGGCCCTCTACACTTGGACCTCTACATTGGGCCCTCTACACTGGGCCCTCTACACTAGGCCCTCTACATTGGGCACTCTACATTGGGCACTCTACTAGAATCAACAAATAGGGAATCAGCAAAAATTAGGACCGTCCTAATATTGGAATGCCAGCGTGCCTGTGGACCATAGTGTGTGCAGGCACTTATACAAATGGGTAAGTAGTGTATCTGTGGATTAGGTAGTGTAGCAAACAGAATTTCGGACCAGTGACAAAATGTTTATCAGATCCAGTCCCAGAGCCACCAAGGCGAAAGAACTGAGGGAAATTTGGGGGTTTGGTGAAATACGTTTTACATGTTCATGAAACGAGAGGCTGGGGTTGAGGCTAATGCCAATGTTGTACAGTTGTCTGTGGTATGACCAGACATCCGTCAACGTTCATTGTGAGATCTGACATTTCTTTTTCTTGGGACCTACAATGAACATGTTATTGTTTTCTGAAATGTTTGGGCCAAATCTGCTGTAATTTATTTCCTTATGTCTATATTAATGAGGAAAAAGATATAATCCATTTTAGAATAATGCTGTAGCATAGTTAGATTGAGTCTGCCTTATTCAAAACCATGGCTTATGAAATTATTGCAATATTTTGCTAGCAATCTACAGTAAATGCCTACTCTTTTTAAACATAGTTACATTGTTGTTATTCTTGCAACAAATGGTGGCATACTTCATAGAACGACCATATTTAGCGGAAGGTTGAGAAAGTATGAATTCTAATTTCTACTGGTATAGTAATAATTACAAGGAAACCCAGAAAACAATGCTATTTCGCGTTTATTTTTTGGGTCAATTACCAGTAATGCACTCATAAGTAACAGATCCTAATGATAAGGGGGTCAGCAGGGTGACCCGATGGGCAGGTCAGGGACAGTCCAGGGTGGGATGAGAAGGGGGTCAGCAGTGTGGCAGCTGAAATCGTTTGATGACAGAATTACTATTAACATTTGTTGTTAGCGCTTTGCAATCTGGAGGAAAGTATTGCTTTTTTATTTTATAGGAGGGAGGGCTGCTCTATTCAAACTAGGGCAGGAGAGGGTGATCTAATAAACAATGGGAGTTGTCTTATTGTTATAGAGTTATTTAATATCTCAATGTGCGCTGGCTATTCAGGTTGGGCGAGTCAGGGCTTATAGTATGCGCAAGGTTCTAGATTCTAGACCAAAGTACAGCAGTTGATGTGTGTGGAACGACCGAGAAGCGCTCCTTCATCCAGGGGGGGTGGGTGGCACAAAGTCGGTCTAGATTCTCCTCAGAATTTGTGCACCTCCATTACAGTTTTGTTTATCCATAAACGTCAGTTCTTAATCTTGTGCCGATCTTATATCTTATAGTGCATTAACCACTTTGGCTGTAAAGCAACAGGGATGGATGACTGCAGCCTTGTGCAGATTGTCAAGTAAAGCTGATTAAAGAACTTGGGGGAGCTTCACAAGGAGTGGACTGAGGATTGAGTCAGTACATCAAGTCTGCAGCCACCACACATGTAAGCATCCAGGAAATTGGCTATAAGTGTTGCATTCCTAGTGTCAAAACACTTCTGAACCAGCGACAACATCAGAAACGTCATATCTGGCCGAAGGAGAAAAAGAACTGGACTGTAGCTCAGTGGTCCAATGTCCTGTCTTCAGATAAAATAAAATTTGGCATTTAATTTGGAAGTAAAGGTCCCAGAGTCTGGAGAAAGAGTGGAGAGGCACAAAATCCAAGGTGCTTCAAGTCCAGTGTGGCGTTTCACAGTAAGTACTGATTTAGGCCACTGTGTTTTATCAAGTCCAGAGTCAATGCAGCAGTCTACCAGGAGATATTAGAGCACTTCAATCAATCAAAATTATGTATAAAGCCCTTTTTACATCAGCAGTAGTCACAATGTGTTTTTACAGAACACTTGGCCTGAAAGCCCAACAAACAGTGTTAAAGCACACTAGGAAAAAGTCCCCTAAGGTTGCCGGATTTTAAGATATTCCAGGAACATGGGCAAAAATTATCCACAACATTTATTTCTTGTGACAAGACTAAGACAAGACTAAGTCTAAGATATGATTGCGACAAAGTGTTTGACCTGAGATATGTTGGACAAAACCCACTGAATCAATCATGGCTTGAAAGGCTTTTTGAAGAGGGTCATTGGACTTTTCCAAAAGAATATTAAAATCACCAAAAATGTTAATATTATCTTCCACGACTACTAGGTTAGACAAGAATTTGGGAAACTCAGTAAGGAACCCCATGTAAGGCCTAGGGGGCCTGTAAATAGTAGCTATGAAAAGCCTGGTTAGCTTTCATGAGTAAAACTTCAAAAGAATGAATACCAGTGATGTGTTTATGAATTAATGTATATTTTGTGTCATAAATATTAGCAACACATCCCCTTTCCCAGACACATGGCGGATATGACCACTAGTGTAGCCAGGAGGAGAGTCCTCATTTAGGGCTCATTTAGAGTCCTCAATTCTTCAGGCTTTAGCCAGGTTTCACACAGGCCAATTACATCCAGTTTATGATCAGTGATTAATTCATATTCTCCAATTGATGCAGGGAAAGCAAGGGATCTTTTTAGGATGTGAGGTCATTTTTATTCATGACCAATGTGGAGGAAAGCATTAATATAACTAGAAAAGGTACAATTCCAAGGAAATGGTAAAGTGGGGTTGCTGTCACAGCAGCTGTGTCCGGTGTCCAGCTGTGTACTGGCAGGAAATGAACACAGATTATCTCCCTGGACATAGCTGGCCATCTCCCAAATACAAAAACAAAGATATGTGCAATTAGCTAGCTAGCATAAAAGACTGAATAGCTGGCAAAAAGGTAACAAAATAACTTCAGCCTTATGTTGTATATGCTTAGTCTAGCACACTGGAACGTACAAGGGACCAGGAGGTGTAATTATATTAAGTTGTAAAAATATATGTTTACTCTAATGTAACATAGATATTAATTAATAACAGAAAATAAATAAATGAATATAAATTATAAGCCATTACAATTTGTTTAACAGTAACCTGGGTGCACTGCTCTTACTTTTTCGCAGTTGAACTTCTTAAAATAAATCATAATATGCAAATACAACTTTCTGCTTACTACATGTACACACAACTGTCCTACCGCACAGGTGGGGTGATCAAATCCCACACACACATTGAAATGTTCCTAAGCACTAGGACCTTGACCAAAATCGTGTGCTTGTCCAATGAAACATCTAGAAAGTCTTCATGGGTAGGCTCGTCATAAAAACCTGACCTGTGCATAGGATGAACAGGCCAACACTTACATTTGATTAATGGATTAACTACCTAACAGCAGAAAATAAGTAGGGAATATTAGATTTTCTTGTGAACTACAACAATGGTATCTTTAAATCATATGCATACAAATTCTTTACCACAAAAACTGATTCATGTAATACAACCATCAAATAGCATTAACTGCAACAACACATCTTACTTGGCCACATATTTCCTAGTTCAGAGAGGAACCATGAAATGGCGTTACACTTTACATGTAAACACTATCCTACTGTGAGTCTTCATAAGTCATTTTAGCACAACTATTGTTTAGCACAAATACTGTTTACCACAAATGTCTTCATTATAACATTCTATTTTGACTCTTGGAAAAAATCGCTAGGTTTCAATCTTTAACAAGTCCGGAGATAAGAATTGAATTGTGACGGGTGCACTTTGACGTAAATTTGGACATCCCATTCCAGAACCATTGGCATTGTTATGTTACCCCTTCCCCCCCTTTGCAGCTATAACAGCCTCCACTCTTCTAGGAAGGCTTTCCACAGGATTTTGGAGTGTCTCTGTGGGAATTGTTATGGTCAATTTACTGAACTGATGCATTAGCGGAATGTACACTGTACAGTATATACTTCCATCTTGGTATTGAGCTTAATGGAAAAGTACTGAGTTCTTTTGCACAAGTTAGAGGAATGTTAATGTGTAGATATTGCCATAAATGTAACGCAGCTTTTAAGTAGTCATTCGTGCAAAAGGAGCCCCGTCCACAAAATGAGTGCATAAATTACCATACTTAGGAAACCTTTGCAGGTGTTTTGAGTTAATTAGCTGATTGGAGCTCTGATCAGGTTAACAATTCTTAAGTCTACATTTTTTATTCTAATATTTTGGATTTCCATGCGCAGTATTATCAGGCATGTAGATATATTGTATAGCCTTTGCTTAATTACGAAGGGTACCAACCTTTTAGCCTATTTCATGTGTGTGTTCTCTGACATTTATAACACATTTGAGTAATTTACCAGGTGCCCCTACACACAGTGACTTACAGATAGTGTACCCCATAATTCATCATGTTAATAGATAACTATGAGAATGTCACCTTGTGTGACGTTTGGGTAAGGAGTGGACCAAAATGCAGGTAGGCAATCGTGATAGGTTTTATTACACCTATCTAGTTGCGGTAGAGTGCAACAACGTCTTAGTTTAGAGGGCAAAATAAGGAGGCAGTGAAACACAGTCACTGAATAGCACAACGGTACTGAGAGTCAACAGACAATAACGAACGCAGAGACAAGACACATGGGGGATTATATACACAGTTAATGAGTAACAGGTGCAGGGAATCAGGGAGGGATGCGTTCACAGGACATGGGGAACAGGACAAACATGAACGTTGGTGCCTAGAAGGCCGGCGACGTCGAACGCTGTGGGGCTACGCGTGGAGATGTGACACCTTGTTTATTCCCACAACCCAAAGTCATAGATAACTACTAATGAGCCCTAATGACTCATATAAATAATAAATAAATATACATTACCCGTCAAAAGTTTCAGAACACCCACCTTTTTCCTAGTTAATTAAAATGTATGCTCTAGTCCAATGAATAGCCTGAAATGGTATAAAGGTCAGAGGTAAACTGAAAGTAAATGTTTGTTGATAACTTACAAACCCTCTGTCTGTATAAAGGCAGTGTGGGAACAGACTGGTGTTATTACACCCACTTAAGCATTATTTGGGTAGTATTGTCCTACATGAAGTAGCCTTTGGAGTGTAGTGGAATAGGCTCTTGAGATATTTAAGTTTTTCATTTTTAATATATTGCCATTTCTAAAAACACATTTTCACTTTGTTGTTAAGTATCATTGTTTGTAGATTGATAGCAAAACATTTTCATAATCAATTATTATTTGTCTAAACAGAAAAAGTGAAGGGATCTGAATGTTTACCAAAGGCACTTTAGTCACTAAATGATGTGCTAGAGCTACGAGAGCTACGAGAGCTACGAGAGCTACGAGAGCTACGAGAGCTACGAGAGCTACGAGAGCTACGAGATAGCCTGATAAGATTAGTTTAGGAAGCTGTCAGAGACGTCTCGGAGGGGCTGCGTGGCATCGTGTGGTTTAAGAATCTCACAATTATCCCGAATGTTGCTGAATCAAAATGTCGTTTTTTTCGGAGACACTCATCCATAATTGCTTTTACGTTGTTACTGTAAACGAGAAGGTGTTCCCAGTCAATTTAGCTGAAAACTCCTGGTTATCATCCAGTGTGATAATGATGTTAGGAATGCATGTTGGACATAATTAGTTCTACCGTTCTATTATATTTGCGAGATTATTGCTTGAAGGTCAGGGAGAGACGATCCCTACATCACCAATGCAGGACTCTTGCTCTTCTCTCTGCACAGTCGGTAGCTCTTGTTTCCTCTCCGAGACTAATTTCCAGAGTTCGAGTGCTGCCAGATGACAGGCTGTCTCCTGGGTGCTGACACTTCCCCACTCCCCCACATGCAGGTGACTTACCTGTCTGTCCGAAATGCTGTCGCCTAGCAACGCGTTGTCTCAGCTCTGTGGCTGATAGTGATCACAAAGTCTAGCTCGGAGCTCCTCCAGGCTCAAGGTAGGGACAGCAGTCATGGCCCCGATGTAGACATGGGAGTGTTTTGGGGGAACTGAAGGGGAAAAACTCAAAAGTGATCATAATATATATCTTTTTCTTTCACTCTCTTTCTCTCCTTTACTCTCACTATTTGACTTTATCTTGTTCTCTTCTCACTTTCTGTGTTTATGATTTTCTTTCCCAATCCATGTGTTCAAACTATTGACTGGTACTGTATATACACTGGCATATGCTGAAACCCCTCAACTGATCAGTGGCATGTCATCTCATATATTATATCATTGTATATTGACATACATTATATGGCCAAAGTATGTGGATCCCGAGCATCACACTGATATGAGCTTGTTGGACATCCCCTTCCAGAACCAGGGGCATTAATATGGAGTTGCCCCCCCTCCCCCTGCTGCTATAACAGCCGCCATTCTTCTAGGAAGGATTTTCCACAGGATTTGGGAGTGTCTCTGTGGAAATTGTTATGGTAATTTTACTGAACTGATGCATTAGTGGATTGTACACTGTATATACTTCCATCTTTGTATTGAGCCTATTGGAAAAGTCCTGAGCTCTTGTGTTTACACAAGTTAGAGAAATGTTGGATGTGTAGATAATGCCAGGAATGTGGGAGTGGGGGTTGGGTCTGATTGGCACTCAGAAATTGTTGACCATTTGTTAATCTGCTAAAAAAAACGTGTATCTATTCTTTGTTCTATAGGTATGTGGGGGAGGGCACAATGTGGTTTTCACAGGATGCCCATGTCAAGTCTTGTCTCCACCCATTCCTGTATAAGTATTAAATGTATTTCCAACTTCTCTAGAGACGTATCATGGTTTCCTAATACCTCTCTTTGCAAGTATGAATTAAATGTACCTGTTAAATGTGACAAGAGAATTTATCTCTGTACTTACTTCCTAACTGTTCTATTTGATGGAATTGCCATCACAGGATTCAATGGGGTTGAAGTCAGGGCTCTGTGAAACCTCGTCAAACCATGTCTTTATGGACCCTGCTTTGTGCACAGGGGCACGGTCACAGGGCTGCAACAGAAAAGGGCCCTCCCCAAAACTATTGCGACAAAATTGGAAGCAACCAATTTTATAAAACTTCTTTTAAAATTAAAATAACCCTTCACTGGAACAAAGGGGCTTATTCTAAACCCTGAAACAGCCCCAGACCATTACCCATCTACCAAAACTTTCAGTAGGAACTATGCATTCCGGTAGCATTTTCCTGGCGTCCACCACACCCAGATTTGTCCATCAGACTGCCAGATAGGGAAATTCATTGCATGAACATATTTCCAATGCTCCAGAGTCCAGAGGCAGTAAGCTTTACAGTACTCCAGCTGACGCTTGGCATTGCGCATGTTGATTTAATTGCATTCATTCATACATAAACAGGGGTTCAACCATAAAACACTGTACTCACTTATGACATCTACTGACACATGGTCCAACTCAAACGTTAACATGATTTACATGGAAGCTGTCAATTGGTTTTCTACATTACTGTGGCTATGAGGGAAAAAAAGGTTGTTGCTAGAATTCAGGACCATTTATGTCCCAGGCCAGACCCACCATCAGACTCTCCAGTAGTGATGATAATGGGTAAATTACTTCAAAAGAGCCAAGAGTCATTTTACAAAAAACCTGCATTATCAGAGCTGCACGGTTTGGTTTCTAGGTCATCACTGCTGTTCCATCTGTCAGCTGATGACCTACTCCCATTGTTGAGGCGCCTGGCATAGGCTGTGCCCTGGTGTCAGTGGGGGGATCCATATTGTGTTTCCTCCACTTGCTCTTATCTCTAACTATTGATTGGTTCACTGAGGGACTAACTGAGGGAGTGGCGAGGCTGAGGTCAACTAGGGGCAAATGAAGTCATGTCTCAAAATAGTGTGACCAGCCCTCTCATCTCTGTGCTGAGGTTGTACGGGAATTTGAGCTGGTAAGGTTGATTGGATCATGAATCATGAAAGAAGTCAGAGAAAATTAAGAGTAAAAAAAGGAAAAGTAGAAAAACATAAGCACACCATCAGTTGAGGTTAACACGGATCAAAACAGGTTTAATAGACCATTCAAGAACGTGCCAGCACTTATCTGGCAACGTGTCAGCACTTATCTGGCAACGTGATCTTGTATCTTTTTTAAAGCACATTAGTTCTTTCTGCATTCTGTGTCCAAGACAAACGTAGCCATGCTTTTCTGTTCCAGAGCTTAATTCCAAACAACGTGCACATGGTTTAGGGTGATCTGTTAAAGACACACTGGGATTAGACTTAATCTGCTCCAAAATCAGGTCTATTAGCAATATGTTTCTTTTTCCTTGGGGAACTTTTTCTGCTCTCGGATAGGTAGTTTTGGAAAGAAGTGCTGCATTCTCATGCAACCTAATCCTAAATCGCTGACACGCAATTTCAACTAGCTACGATAGTTCCTTCCTCTCTGATACATCGGTAGGGCTCTTACTCAACTGATTACACCAAGGAGAATTGAGATGAACGATAACATATCAACAGCGGTAGAGTTCGAAAGAAATTGGTGCCTGAGGTACTAGAGGAAAAGTGTTAGGAGCACATGTGGGTATAAGGGGAGGATCGATCTGCCACACAGACATGATTAATCCATTTAATCCAAACACTGGTGCATAATTACCTTTATTAAAGTCATTAGCAGTCCTGACCAAGGAATAATTTACACACCTCAGGGGACTAATTAGTTCATACTTTGATTGATCATTGAATGGTTAATTGTATTATTCAGTGCATCATCGGCCTCCTGCAACACATCTATTGGCTGCTTCAAAAAAATATTGACACCATTTAACCAGTCTGGAGATATGAATAGAAATGTGACAAGTGCACTTTTTGACGCAATGTTGCATGGATAGCCCTTTAACGTCGGTAAAAAAGTCTATAAAAAAGAGCTAAAAGGCTCCTTTGATATAACATGTTTCAAAATGGCCATATAATGACAACACATCTGCCAAGTATCATTTTCTCCCCATTCCACACCAAGGTTCTACATATACACTGCAAAAGCAAATGAAGGGAACATTTATATCCCACATCGGGTCTTGATGAACGCAATATATTATTATGTAACAGCTATCAATGGAATCCAAAATCAACAACTGATTGAGAGCAGGATCCAAAATGACCAACTGATTGAGAGCAGGATCCCAAATGACCAACTGATTGAGAGCAGGATCCAAAATCACCAACTGATTGAGAGCAGGATCCAAAATGACCAACTGATTGAGAGCAGGATCCCAAATGACCAACTGATTGAGAGCAGGATCCAAAATCACCAACTGATTGAGAGCAGGATCTAAAATCACCAACTGATTGAGAGCAGGATCCAAAATCACCAACTGATTGCGAGCAGGATCCAAAATCACCAACTGATTGCAAGCAGGATCTAAACTGACACTGAAAATCTAAGTAATCGATGGAAATCACACGCAGGTTCAACTTTGAATTTCATCATGGCAACTCATAATGTGACTCAGTAGTGTGTATACCCCCCACATGCCTGTATTCTCTCCCGACAATGTCTGGGCTCCTGATGAGATGACAGATAATGTCCTGGGGGGAGCCCCCTGAACCAGGGCATTAGTGTCTTCCTGGAAAGTCTGTGGCGCTTTATGGTGGAGACAGATGAGGGCCTGTAAATGCCATCAATGCCTTTATCATCCAGGAAGTGCCTACACACTCTGGCCACATGAAGCCGGGCATTGTCCTGCACTAGGAGGAACCCAGGGCCCACTGCACCAGCGTAAGATTTCATCCTGAAACCTAATAGCAGTCAGGGTACCGTTGGCTAGTATGTGGAGGTCTGTGTGACCCTCCAAGGACTTGCCTCCTCAAACCATTAATGACCCACTGCCAAGCTGTTCATGCTGGATGATGTTGCAGGCAACATGACATTCAACACGGCTTCTGTTGCATGTGCTCAGTGAGAACCTACACTCATCTCTGAAGAGAACAAGGCCCCAGTGACAGGACGTCAAGTTCTGGTGTTCTCTGGCAAATGCCAATCCAGTTCACAGTGCTGGGCTGTGAGCACAGGTCCCACTAGACAGTAGGGCCAGAAACACGCACAAAAGTAAAAAGTTGGAGGTCATTTTGTCAGGCTCATCCAGAGCTCCTCCTGTTCCTCCTCACAGAAAGGAGTAGATACAGGTCCAGTTGCTGTGTTCCTTCTACGACTTTGTCATAGAAGGAGAGAGCCCATTTCTGTGGCCGCCACCTTTCTCTTGCTGTTTCTACTTCAGTTCACCTGTTGCCACTTTCATTTGCACCAAAACAGGTGATGCTTCCTAACTGGACAGATTGATATCCTTGAAGTTTAATTGACTTGGTGTTATACTGTGATGATTACTTGTTCAAGCAGTGTATTTCAATGGTAAAATAACCAGCAACACCAATGGGGAAAATATCGATAAAACCCTCAATAAATACATTTATCTATGCAGGGCTGCAACACTGCCACATTTTAGCAAACCGAAAATAAAACATTTGAGGAAAGAAAAAATATATATTTTTTAAATGCAATGAGCATTCTTAAACATTTTTGATAGCTGGGATACTGAGCTTCCGAATGTGTCCTGTAAATGTTATCAATGGTTCAAATAGTCATAGCTATGTTATCTTCACTAACACAGGCTGTCGCTGTCTAACAGTAGATAAAGTCAGGGAAAGAGAGCGACACATGAGCCATAGCAATGAACAATGGTAGCAGCAAAAACAAAACCAGCTCTCATGTATTTTGCTGAAAAGGGCAACATCACAGCTAGTGGAGTGTTTGAAGATGGGAGCTTAGTTTGAATGGAGATAAACATTATCGGTACAACACTCAAAAGAGTCCTTTAAACCAGCTAGTAAGTGCATGCCAACAGCATGTAAGGAGATCCAATTTCAAATCCTACTTTTTATATTGCGTACATTATAATGTGTACTACACCATCAAATCCAACTGTACACTACACAATCAAATCCAACTTCGCACTACACCATCAAATCCAACTGTATACTACACCATCAAATCCAACTGTATACTACACCATCAAATCCAACTGTATACTACACAATCAAATCCAACTTCGTACTACACCATAAAATCCAATGTCTTGTGTAACATCCTATTGTGTACTACACCATAAAATCCTATGTCTTGTGTAACATCCTACTGTGTACTACACCATCAAATCCAATGTCTTGCGTGACATCCTACTGTGTACTACACCATCAAATCCTATGTCTTGTGTGACATCCTACTGTGTACTACACCATCAAATCCTATGTCTTGTGTGACATCCTACTGTGTACTACACCATCAAATCCTATGTCTTGTGTGACATCCTACTACAAAAACACATTCTACTGTACAGTGTACCGTGCCATCATACCAGTCTTATCAGTAGTTGGTGTTTAGACCAACCTTCCAGTGACCAGACGTGATTTAGGAACAGGGCAGGCTAGTCATCGGGAACATTGGGGATGGAGACCGGGGGATAGAAAGATTTGAAATGTATAGAATTACCATATACATGGTGAGCTTTAACAATCTGTGACCAAAACCAATTCATTACCTCTGTGTGGGCATCCGAACCATTATCGTTGCTTCCATTCTCTCCGGCTGCTCACACAGACAACCACACCTGATGACACCCTTGAGTTGTTCTCAGTAAAGCATAGGCAAAGATAGAATCATGACCCCTCTTTGCTTGTGACAGAATGAAAAGAGGAAAGCTTGACATTTACCCTAAAAAATGTTGTATTCCTTGTAGATCGATAATAGCTGAGGTAATGACATTGGATAGTATGACATGTTGAGCGCAACAGTTAGTTACTTCAAGCCAGCATTGACGTAAACATGTACCAGTACAAGGGACAACATTTCAACCATTAGGGTTACAGGATAGACAGATGACTGCTAGATTATACTGTCCGGTGGCGTGTAAAAGCAGAATGCTTTCAGTATGTACCAAAATAACATGAAAAGGGAAGTCGCATGCAAGCAGCTTTATGTGGTGAGGGGGGAAGTCATTCTAGAGTAAAATAAATGCAACCTTGTGATTTTAAACACAGTGAACTTTGTAAGTATGAATGAGAAGGTAGTTTTCAACCATGTCTTAACCTTTAAAGGCCTTCTTGGGATGACCAAAATCCGCCACCACTATCTTGACCTTTTGTCCTCTCAGGAGGTCATCCTTTATTGTAGAATTATCTTCTTTGTATTGTGGATTCCCAAAACCCTTAACTAGAAGAATGATGAATAGATAACATTGTTTGAGAAGACTCCATGACTATATTGGTGAAAATGTGTGAAGAGAATATAAAAACGTATGTTGACATGTAGTTGTTTTTATTGAGAAACACGTAGTATACTACAGGTAGGCCTTTTTATTTCACATTTGGACATCCCCAGGGGTTCAAAACAACTACAAGTTGTTTATTGTTTGAAAATGCATCATAATCTACAGGAAATCTGCATTATTATTTTCAAAAACTGCAAAATATCAACCAAAAATGACAATTTTAGGTCCCTATATAAGCGTGATGGAACACTATATATAAAAAAATAAAAACAGGGCACCAAATGTAGATCACCTTTCTGGCTGGGAAACAAGTTATTTTAAACACAAACCAAACGTGCCTAAATAGTCATTGAAACAGATGATTAGCAAAGCAGAGTTTCTGGTTAATGATTCATTGTCATGCTGTCAATTTATTGCAATGTCAATTGCAATAAATGTCAATGTCACTTTTATTTTTGGTTTTCAGTTTATGTTATATAAAAAATCTATTCCACAAAGTGTGTTAAGAGAGTAGACATTGATAATTAATGGAAAACTAGGGTTAGAAATTCTATAAAACAGAAAACTATTGGCCTAGATATATAGATATATATACCTTCACTCATTCTTAGACAAGGTTATTGCAAGCAGACACGATACACATCATCACCCAAGCAGACAAGCAGTCACATCAAAGGGTGGGGCATGACACTTTTACATTATATTTATAGTGAAATCTAGTTTTTCAAGTGACTCGGGATGTTGATTCAGTGGTGCTCTACTGAGAAACATAACTAAATAAATTCCTCAGAGGTGTGCAATTGGATGATGGATTTCCCCCCACCTCAATCCCCCAACACCAGCCTAACAAAATGACTGAGTATCAGTGAGCGGTAATGCTGATGCTGGCCAGATAGACCAAATCACTGAGTCCTCAGAGTGAGAGTAAAAACTCGGCAACAGTAAAAGCCGAGCTTCTACTGGAAGTGTGGGTGTTTACAGAATTGATACTGAAAGACATAACTTACATGGATTTGAGTTGGAAGAGAAAAGACTCCATTATCGGATCCCACTCACTGTGTTGTTTGCACACCTTTACAGCTCAAGGCTTTTTCACTCAGCTACTCCCCGTCATTCAATCTGGTAGAGATGTTTCTTCTTCCTTGTCTTTAAGATCCGTTTCCTCCTCCTCAAGCCGTCTTTTAACACGCTCTATTAATGTTGTTTCCCATTTACAAACATAAAAGAGAGCTAAATAAATTGCAAAATTCTAATGTTTCAGATGTGTTCAAACATCAGCAGTAGGAAGATATCATTAATAGTCCTTATGATTTCTGAAATCTAGATTCAGCTTTGTTTCTTATACCCAAATTAAGAAAACAGAGCATTTGGAAATCATATAGTGCATTTCTTCACAAAAAATCCTTCAAAAATACCATATTAATGTTGCATTAATTATGTTTGTCCCTGGGAATGTGACATTTATTTATGCAGAAATTAAAATAAACAGCAAACAAAATAATTTGCAGAGACTGTTAGCTTTGGTTTTGCAATCTTTTATTATTCTTTTATTTTTAATAAAAGATTGCAAAACCAAAGCTAACAGTCTCTGCAAATTATTTTGTTTGCTGTTTTTGCTCCCACAGTGAGTGGGATCCGATAATGGAGTCTTTTCTCTTCCAACTCAAATCCATGTAAGTTATGTCTTTCAGTATCAATTCTGTAAACACCCACACTTCCAGTAGAAGCTCGGCTTTTACTGTTGCCGAGTTTTTACTCTCACTCTGAGGACTCAGTGATTTCTTCACAAAAACTGTTGCCGAGTTTTTACTCTCACTCTGAGGACTCAGTGATTTCTTCACAAAAAATCCTTCAAAAATACCATATTAATGTTGCATTAATTATGTTTGTCCCTGGGAATGTGGCATTTATTTATGCAGAAATTAAAATAAACAGCAAACAAAATAATTTGCAGAGACTGTTAGCTTTGGTTTTGCAATCTTTTATTAAAAATGAAATTAAAAACGTATAACAGTTACTGTGGGATTGCTTTGCAATGTGAAGGCTAATGTGTCTTTGGAGCATTTATTAAAGCTTCCCAAGCACTTAAACGCTTGAGGTACTGTACAGCTCAAGCACTTAGACGCACTTATAGCTCATTCTTAGATTTGAGGGGTAAAGTAAAATTTGAGACATATCAGAGTGACATGGGCATCAGAAGGGCTCTGTCCTCAGACTAAGTCCATCAATCAGACCGTATTAATTGTGATGCTCATCTCAGCAACAAATTGCGTGTGTGGTATGCATGCGTGTGTATTTATTTATAGGATGGTTGGTGGGCAAAACATGTACAACTTAGCTCTTGGCGCTATCAGCAAGCAGGCTGAAAGTGGTGGGACTCTGAATAACTTCTAAATTCCAATGGAAAACACATTTAGGTCCCAAATGAAAGGCCAGGCAAGAGGCATCGTCAGGGGCACATCTTATAAAACTGGTAAATGTTGTGAGGGAGAGTTCAGTTCCACAAATAGCCAATCTAGTGATACTGCAGAGCAGTGCTTTAAATCTCCCTAAACTATATTGCATCAGTTGTTGGTCTAGATTTGAAATTTCAATGCATTTAGACCATTTCAATGGTAGTCAACACATGCCCCACCATTCACCAATGCTCGCAGACATTTGCGTATGCAGTAAATAATAGGTGCCACATGCCAACCCAAATATCGTTTACTCTTGTGAGGATCAGTGGGGGATGGGGCCCTGCTACCAACGTCCTCGCCCGCCTGGAAGATACCCTGTTCAAATTGTCCCTCTCTCTGCAAATACAATATTCTGCTATTCTATTCTGGGGGTCTGTTCTAGATCCATTTGTCTCTCCCTGGCCCCTTCATCTATGCTGAGCCTACCCTGAGAAAGTGTTCATGCTGAAGTGGATTATTTGTTTGCTCTCAGGATTAAAATGTGAGATGCCTCTCTGAACTGTACTGGGTTGCAGGGCATGCGCTTGTTCTCCAAGGGGCCTCTGGAGGCCCCACACCCTCACAGGTCACCTGGAATGGGGCCTCACGTTGCCGGACGCCAATAACGTGCCACGAGGCTAATGGATCATCAAAAAAGATGATGTGCAAATTGAGCATGAAGTCTATGACTTTGGAAACTTTTCTTGATGACATCAGTAATTTTGCAATACGGTAGGCAGTTTATAACACAAGGAAACTTCTTCTGTAGCACATTCAGTGTTGAACACAATCCTGGCCTCAGCTATACGGCCCTGTAAATCCAACCTGACTGTGTGGAATAATAACATCAGAGTTTTAACACAGTCCTTGCTATGCACTACAGAGCATCTATACAATAACCTTAAGGTGGCTAAATTGAATCATTGAATAGGTAAGGTGCTGTACAGTTCTGTCCCTAAGTAAGGATGGTTTAGGTCAATGTGGCAGCCCCTGTTCAATTTAGAGGGTTTAGGTTTCAAAGCAGAGGCGACGTTTCTGTTGGAACTTGTGCAATCAATGACTAAAATTATGGCATTCTTTATCCAGATGTAGCTCACTTATTGGAAATGGAGTGTCAGGAGACAACATAACAATATTTCCACTCTACACATGATGGGTCTATACCACTAAACTACCCTTAGAAAGCAGTCTAGTAGTACTTTGGAGTAGTTCTTCGTCGTATGAGAAACAGCATTAAGAGTAACGAATCAAGCAACAAATCTGCCATGCTTGGCCTAGAGGGCCACGGCTAGTCAGCAACAACTAATAGCAGTAGTGACATTAACGGCATTCGGAAATGTGACAGAATCCCTCTTGGGAGAAGAATGTGAGATTAACATGAACATCAAGAACCAAAGAAAGAATGTGAATTGTAATGAGGTGCCTAGTTTGTGTATTAACCATGCAACTTATTATCTATAACGAAATGCTACGTCAGTTGACTTGATATGTTTCCAAATTTTCTTAAGACATTTTAAATGTTCATATGACACACTTTGGTGCCTGGTTCATTATCTAGTTCACTTATTGATTCATTTTCTGTAAATTATGCTTTATTTATAGATTGTGGGAGGAGTTTCTTTGCTGAAAGCAGTGGGCCAGATTCAAAGCCATTCTGGAGTAGTGAATTTAAACCAGAGGTAGCTTAGTACATCCTGAACCAATTACATTTTTAAATGTTTTAAGGCTCTGTAGCAGGTAGTAAATATGATTTGGTATGTTCATGTTTTCCACCTGAACTGCATTCACATGACATATTTATTAGTAGTGCCTTTATTTTTGTATTTATTTGATTTAATGTTGTTGCAGTGATTTGATGTTGTTGCAGTGATTTGATGTTGTTGCAGTTATTTTAAGTTGCTGCAGTGATTTCATGTTGCTGCAGTGATTTAATGTTGCTGCAGTAATTTCATGTTTTTATAGTGATTTGTTGTTGCTGCTGTGATTTCATGTTGCTGCAGAGATTGGATGTTGCTGCAGTGATTTCATGTTGCTGTGATGTTGTGGGAGAACCAGCATGTAAGCATTACTTACTCTACATTTGTTCAATGGCCCATAACTTGTGTTGTCTCTCAAAATGAGCAAAGCAGAGAGGCGCTACAGAAGACTGAGGATTTCGCTAAACCAATTGAAAAAAGGCCTAGAATTATCGGCACTCTACTGAGGTAGATAATTGTCTTTTCACATCCACGTGTGCTTGACAACAGCTGATAATTTCACAAGGTGATGCTTTTTGCAAAACTGGGTGAATGGCAGGGGATGCACCATTGACGACACCTTCACAGATGCTTAAGATGCAGATATTTATTGCTTAATTTACAGCATAGAGTCGTAAAATTATATTATATTTTTGGTGTTGTCCAGTATGTGTTTTTATGTGTGATTAGTAAACAATGCTTATGGAAGTAGTCAACCCAGTTTAATTTTGCCCTGAACGGATTTCACAACTGTAATTGGTGCATTAGCGTGTTTTTCATGGCAGGGTTATTATTCCTAAATGAATAGCGTGGACTACGTGTGGACTAAGTATGGAATACGTGTGGACTAAGTATGGACTACGTTTGGACTGCGTGTGGACTAGGTATGGAATACGTGTGGTCTAAGTATGGACTACGTGTGGACTGCGTGTGGACTAGGTATGGAATACGTGTGGTCTAAGTATGGACTACGTGTGGACTGCGTGTGGACTAGGTATGGAATACATGTGGACTAAGTATGGACTACCTGTGGACAGCGTGTGGACTAGGTATGGATTACATGTGGACTATGTGTAGACTAGGTGTGGACTAGTTGTGGACTAAGTGTTAACTATGTGTGGATTAGGTGTGGACTACGTGTGGACTAGGTATGGACTACGTGTGGATTACGTGTGGAATGGCCAGTTGTGACACACTGATGGACTAACTGGTGGCCTCCCAGGAAAAATACTCGAAAACACTGTCCCACTACCATCAGACATTTAGTGAAGGGTTAACTTCAGAATACCATTCTCACAGAAAAAACAGGTAGAAATGTATTCCCCTCTGAAAAAGGGCTCAGAGAATGTACAAAATGTCATGCAGGCATTTGTGTGGATCAGGGAAGACGGACTGGACAGTTAGACGTTTGAACAGGCACCAGAGGGAGCCTTAAATAGAGACCTGCTTTAAGGCAGCGAGTTCCCTAGTTGTCTTTTATCCCCGCCAGGCGGATGGCTCAATCCCCTTGCAGCTGAGAGATTGTAGAGTGGCTTCAGCTGTCCAGACCCCTGAAAGGCTTAAGGCTAGTGCTGAAAGACAGCGCTCTTCCCGCTCTGTAGTGCCTTCAGCTGGAGTGACCAGGAGCAATCCATAAAATACTGAGTCTTGCCTACTGTGGAAACACATCACAGGGCAATGGTCTCCCACATATACATGGGGTTGGAGTGAAAACAACCAGGACAGTAGCTCTCCAGGAGCAGGTTTGGAGACCACTGTTGTAGTGTGACTTTAGCTGTCGAGCCAATGAGGCCGTCGGCTGTTCCAGGTGTTGGAAGGCTGAAGCAGCTATTAGCCATTCGGTCTTTAGTGGCACATATGGTTGGGAATGTACATTATATAGCCAAAAGTTTGCGGACACCGCCACTAATTATTGAGTCACTTAGCACCTTAATCATTGTCAATCATCAATCATCTATTGTTGCAGCACTCAACACAGATTACCTCTGCATCTGGAAGCAGCATCTGAATCTCATGTGAGATAAAAACAAAGGGTTTTCCTGGCAGAGCAGTTGTACGGAAGCGCGATTGACGCAGATTTGCGTCAAAAAGTGCACCCGTTAAATTTTCATTCATATCTCCAGATTGGTTAAAGACAGAACCCTACAGTTTTTTCCAAAAGGTAGGGGACCGTTTTTCGCAAAGAATGTGTTGTATGTGTATTTCTGTAAAGTAAAAGCCTTCCAAATCTCGACCACAAAAACACTATCAGAAAAAAAATTAAAAAGTGCACCCGTTACATTTCTATTCATATCTCCGGACTGGTTAAAGATAGAAGCCTACTGTTCTTTACACGTTGTAGGGGAGAGTCTGCTGCAAAGAATGACTTGTTGCGTCGTTTGTGTATTTCTGTAAAGGAAAACCCTTCCAAATCTCGACCACAAAAACACTGTATTTCATGATTGCATAAAAAATCGAGACATTTTATCAGGGGCATCTGATCGGATCAGAATTTAATCTGATCTTTGATTTTTGTATAAAATGTGGAACCCAAAATTTACAATTTTGGTTGATATTTTACAGTTTTCTGAAGATATAATGCAGATTTTTGCTATTTTATGTTACATTTTCAAACAATAAACAATTTGTAGTAGTTTTGAACGCCTGGGGATGTCCAAATGTGACATAAAAAGCCCTACCTGTTGGAGGATACTATGTGCTACTCAATAAAAACAGCTACATGTCAGCATCATTTACCTGTTGGAGGATACTATGTGCTACTCAATAAAAACAGCTACATGTCAACATCATTTACCTGTTGGAGGATACTATGTGCTACTCAATAAAAACAGCAACATGTCAACAGCATTTTTTTAATATTCTCTTCACACATCTTCCCAAATATACTCATTAAGTCTTCTCAAACAATGTTATCTATTCATTAAAGGTTTTCAGAATACACAATATAAAGGACATCATTTTACCATAAAGGATGACCTCCTGAGAGGTCAAAGGGTCAAGATAGTGCCTGGCGACCTTTAAGGGTTAACCGTGCGATTGAAACGGAGAGGCAAAAAACAAAACAACAGTAAGAAGACAACGTTTACACTTTTTCTAATGAATTAGCAGCACCACACAATTACGAACCATGGTAGTCTTGATATTTAATTGTGCCCTGCGCAGATTCAAGGCACCATGTACCAGACTCAGCAAAGCAGCACCAAACCAAAACCAAGCCTTCTCCGTGTTTCACTGTAGGTCACCGTGTTATTTTTTTTATTTTTCATCTGCGAACAGAGCTGATGTAACTTGCTAAAAATCTCCAGTTTGGACTCATCTTTCCAAAGGACATTCTCCCATAAAGATTGTGGCATGGAAAGATGCATTTTAACACATTGCAGTCTGGTTTTTGAATGGTCTTCTTCCAAAAGTAGAGTCCTCCTTGGTCTTCTTCCATGTTTTTTTCTACCATTCGCACTACCCTTCTGTTCAATCTGGGGTTGATGTTCCTCAGTGGCCAGGCACAGGGTGGTTGGTTACAGTTTCATGGACCTTAAACTTCTTATTCATATTTGTAACTGTTGTCACAGGAACATCAAGCTGCTTTGAGATGGTCTTGTAGCCTTTAGCTTTACCCTGCTTGTCTATTACTTTCTCTCTGATCTCCTCAGACAACTCTCACCTTTCTCTGGTCCATGTTTAGTGTTGTGCACACAATGATACCAAACAGCACAGTGACAACTTTTCTCCATTTAAATAGGCTGAATTACTGTTTACAACATTGTAGATGTGTGATACTATTTAAAGAAACACATGTTGTTTAAAATAACACAATAATCCAATATTCTATTACCTTTTTTAAGGGGTACCATGCAAGATCTCAACTTGTGGAGTTTCAATGATCATGAGAACGGTGAGGAATCAGCCCAGAACTACACGGGAGGATCTTGTCAAGGATCTAAAAGCAGCTGGGACCAAATTCACCAAGAAAACAGTTGGTATTACATTATGCCGTGAAGGACTGAAATCCTACAGCGCCCCCAAGGTCCCCCTGCTCAAGAAAGCACATGAAGTGCTTGTCAAATTAAAGATGAGGATGTGCTCTTTAAAACAGGTTTTTGTGTATGTGTGAGAAAATATGATTTATTTACAGAAGTCTCGATAATTTAGGGTTAATGATATTATGTACTGTAGGTAATCTAACATTGAAAAACATGATTCGTATATTTTTGCCTACGTCGTCTTTCAGAGTGTTTAACCCCTCCCCAACCTCACTTCTAAAAAATTAATCTTCTCTGGGATGTTCTTTTTATACCTAAGCATGTCCACAAGCGTTACACATCTGAAGTCGAATCATTTGTTTAAATAAGTCCACCTGTAAGAAATTTAAGTTACACTTAAGCTTAGCAATATATCCACCTTTTTCTGGAATGTGGATATATATTAGTCTTTTGTCTGGATGGCTGCTGAGTATGACAGAAATCCCATCCAAACAACCACACAATACAGACCAAGAACCTTATACTAACATTCCAGTCGAACGTCCTGGAAAATCAACAATCAGACTTGGGGTAAAAAAGAATATTCCAAAATGTGAAAGACAAAAATACACTATACTAGAGTGGTTTAAAAACAAAAGTAGGCCTATCCAATTCAAAAGTATGAATTGAATGTCGCTGTTAATGAACAATGCCTATCCCACTTGACAATGCATGAGTAGGTTGGCAAGCAGTATGGGCAAACATTGTAGGAACCAGGGGTTCATTTCAATCACAAAACAATTTGATATAAACAGTTGTGTTTTTGAGTTTTGTTGACAAATGTCTGAACAAAAAGTGCTTGCCCAAAAACAAACCAGATATAAAACATACAAAATTACATTTCCTAAAATACATTTTCAATTTGTTGATCATTTCTAAATTCCATTTCATGAAAGCAACTATTTGGGCTTGATGCAGTATTATAAACAACGTCATGGGTTGAATCTTCTGTGCCCTCAAACTACTGTTGTTTAGCATCATAGATCAAACCAACGTGTTTGTGGGAGTTCCAGACATTAATTTATTTATTTCTCAAACAATGTATTCTATCTGAAGGTGTGCTTAGAAAGTGGAGTTGGAGTATTTTGTATTTCAATGTTTGAAGATTCCTTACTTTAGATGCAGGACTTCAGTGAAACCCTGTCTGTCGAAGGGCTCCTTTTTATGAGGTGAACCTAGTGAATAACATTTGGGGCTTTGTTCATTTCATGAGTATGACTGGGGTGAAACTTTGGTGAAACTCCACATGACATAAAACTTTCGATTTAGTTTTTAGCACTTTGTTTATGTCAACCGAAAAAGATCCAAGGTAGTTCATGTGAACTTCCATATGGACATGACTTGATTCACATGAGGTGAACTAAGAGGTAGTTAAAATTCTACACCATTCATGAGACACGGCTTTGCTATATGTCACGTGAGTAGGTGTGTTGAAAACTTAAACGCTGCTGAAAGCTGGATAGCATAGCATGAGCATTTCTTCAACCGTGCCACTGGCTGACAAGTGGCTGGGAATCCCTATAGGCGATGCAAATTGTCCTAAAAAGGAATATGCTTGCCATCAAACGATTCCCTTGGGTGAGCTTGGCACCTGCAGTGCTAACTGAGGCAACTAAACATGTCCTCATTGACCCACGTGACTTCCTGGTTAGAGAAGTGGTGTGGGAAAAAAAGAACAACTGGTCGCCATGGATACCTATGAGGAAGAATCACTGCATTCTTGAAATCTCCCGAATCCATTGAAAGCAATAAAATAAAGCAAAGCCGGTGATGCAATTTAATTTGGTGGAGGTAATAAAAGGGTTTCATATTGTTCATGAATAAAATCCCTTTATTCAAACGCGTGTATTATGTTTTTTGCAGACAAACACATAGCTATGACCTCGGTTATAAAAATGTTTACCACTCAATTGATAACCTACATTATTTGATATGCATTTTATAAAAATTGCTTACTCACATGCATACTATTTGACTTCATGCCATTTTATCAATTGTTTGAGTTAAAAAAATAACATAAATTCACAGTGGGATTTAATTTGGTTGTGATGGCTGGATTGTCTAATTTGTCCCAACACCCTAAGTAATTTTCTGTCGCTCAGCTGTGGGACAATCTCAAATTGCACAGCAGATGCAGCACGGTGATTACAGATCATCAGTGCTGTGAAATATCAGGAATATCAGAGCCTGCTTAGAGAGAGCAATTGTAAAACTGGAGCAAAAGATTACAATGACTGAAGAGAAACAAGACTGCCATATTGTTGGTAACAACAAAGATAATTATGAGTAATGCATAAATTTCTAAAGAGACATTTTGCAGTAAAAATATTTTTACATTATTTAAAGTGTGTATACACTGATAAGCCAAAACATTATGACCACTTGCCTAATTGCTGTTGGTCCTCTGTGTGCCGTCATAACTGTGCCAACCCTCTGATGCATGGACTCCTGAAGTTGTTCTGTGGAATCTGGCAACAAGACATTAGCAGCAGATCCTTCAAATCCGGTAAGTTGTGAGTTCCTCCACTGCTCCAAAGACCAGTTCTGCCGCTTGTGCGACCATTGTAGGTGCTTTCGACAGAGGACGGGGTCATCATGGGCTCTCTGGCTGGTCTGCGGCTACGCAGCCCCATGCGATGCATTCTGGGTTGTGAGACATTCCTTCCACAACCATCATTAAAATGTTCTGTGACTTGTTACACACTCTACCTTCTGTCAGTTCACCCTGTATTAGCTATTCCCAAATGGTTAGGGTTAGTTATTAGCCATTGACAAATGGTTAGGGTTAGTAATTAACCATTCCCAAATGGTTCTTTAGGTTAGTTATTAGCCATTCCCAAATGGTTAGGGTTAGTTATTAGCCATTCCCAAATGGTTAGGGTTAGTTATTAGCCATTCCCAAATGGTTGTTTAGGTTAGTTATTAGCCATTTCCAAATGGTTAGGGTTAGTTATTAGCCATTCCCAATAGTTGTTTAGGTTAGTTATTAGCCATTCCAAAAATTTTGTTTAGGTTAGTTATTAGCCATTCCCAAATGGTTGTTTAGGTTAGCTATTCGCCATTCCTAAATGTTGCCACAGATTCTCAATGTTATTGAGATCAGGACTTGGCATTATTGTTCTGCTGAACGATGACTATCTTCCCAAACTGAATTTGTGTTAGCATTATTATGCGTTGTTTTCTTTTTTCAATTTACCCAATTCCTGCTGTGAAGAAGCACCCACAGCATGATGCTGCCGCCGCCAAACTTTATAAGAAATGTCATGAGAAATGAAAAATGTTTGCCCCAGACATAGTTTGGACCAAAAAGCTTTTTATTGGAGTCTATTAATGTTTTAAGCACTGAGTTTTGAGGGAGATCCATTTTTTTGCAGTGACTGGTTGGCATCGAACCTCTGCTTGATTATTGATCCCTGCATATATTATTTATACCCTTTCCCTAATATATACATTTGTTTTACTTTATCACTAACTTCTGTTGAAGGTTGTTCGGCCTTCATTTTCTTCAGATTCACAGTCCAACCAAAGATGTCGGTGGGGTTTTATCCCAAAAATTTGACATCAATTTAAATGATTCACTGGTAGAGGCCAATGGTAAAATTATTGTGTCCTTGTTAGAGCAATTTCTTTCATCTGGGTGAACTAGGAGCTCACATCACAAGGGTTGATTGCTTACGCAAAGCAACATATTTCAGTTTTTAATTTAAAATATTTCCTAACCAAACAACAGTGTATGCTAAGTATCAGGGTTTTTAAATGAAATATTAAACAGAACGAAATGTCAATGTAACATTTGTATTTCAGTAAAAAAAGAGAATTACAATTAGAATACTTTTGCAAAGCACTGTGTATACTCATATTAGCTAAGCTTAAAATACCAAAGTGCACCTAAAGGCGTAACTGTATGAAGGTGTGTTGATTTTAAATGTATTTACGCCTGTCCTTGAGCTGTTCGTCTTTAATGTTCTGTATTTTATCATGCTTAACATTGTGTCGGGACTCCAGGAAGAGTGGCTTCTGCTTCAGCAGGGCTCCTAATGACGTTCACAATATTATAATTATGCCAGGCAGCAGGGGAAAGAAAACAATGGCTGCCAGAGGTATTAGAGCGGCGTCTCAAACATTGAACGAGTTGGAGGGAGAGGGCAACTGTCTCAACATCCTTCCCCTGTGTGATTAAGACTCCAGGGCTGAGGATATAGGAGAAAGGACTGGCTGGTGCTACTCTCAAGCCTTACATCTTCACAGGCAAAGAGAAAAGCAATGGGGTAATCGCAGGAGGCCGATTCATAAAAACGAGCGTCATTCATCAACAACCTTGTCTCTGTGACTCATGATCTGATCTGAGGAGATTCAGTGAATGCACCTCCTGATTCCAGAACAAGTCAGGTGGGATAACCTGACAACTGACGTGTGGTGAACAGGGAGCACTGTTCAGTTTGAGGATTGTGTTTTCAGATAATAAAGTTAACTTAGTCCTTGTAGCGAGAAAACATTTGTTAATTTCCAGGCAAATGTGTTTCTTGGGGTTTGTTGCATCCATCGATGGCCTCCGGATTATTCCCTAAACTGTCACCTCCAGCGTGGCAGCCTGGGATTGAGGGCATTGCTTTATCCAGCAAAAGCTCTTTCCTTCTTAATTCCCACTGTCTCTATCCATAAGGCAGTTGTGACTGAATCTACACAGGGAAGATTTGGCAGACATAGATTAGAACTAGTCCCCCCCAAAAAACCACATCCATTTTAATTCTCGCCTCAATTCTCGGTATCCACAAAATTGGCACATACATTGCTTTTGTAAAGTGTTTGGACCCTTTTAATTTCACATCATTTAGTTGTGTTATAGACTAAATATATAATTGATTACATTCATTATTTTTGCCATCAATCTACATAAAGAAAAAACACGTTTTAGAAGTGTAAATTGTGCCAATTTTTTTCAACCATTTATTCAGTACTACTTTCAGCACAGCGTTCAGTCAATTAGGGCCCAACTCTACCAGCTGTGTTCTTTAGGTAAGAGAAATCTTAGCCCCAATCTGATTTGTGTGAGAATCTGTGTGAGAATCTGGCCAAATATAGCTCCATCCATCCTTTCCTTAAACCTGACCAGTCTGCCTGTCCATGGCACTAAAAACTCTGAAGCTCTGTTTGAGTGGCCATTGGGTTCTTGGTCACATGTCCGATCAAGTTCCATTATGCCAGTCACCTAGGTTTAGGTAGGTCTTGGTGGTTCAAAAGGTTTTCCATTTCACATTGATAAAGCCCATTTTGCTCCTGGGAACTTTCAGTGCTTTAGCAGTTTTTTAATAACATTTAAACCTTGACACAATTCAATCTCAAAGTTCTACGGAGAGTTTCATTTACTTTCTTACTTGTTTTTGTGCTAATATCCTCTAGAAAGTTTGTGACCTGTGTGTAGACGCAGCTGACCATAATTTGGAGTCATGGCAAAGTCACGGCAAAGGCATTTTTTAACTCTATAACAAACAAAATAAGTAGAAAGTGGATTGTAATGTCAGGTGAAATTAAATTACCAAAATTGTCTTACATCTGTCTTACATCTGTTCAAACAACACTCTCCAGATGGTTGTATGCCACCCTTCAATTTGTTGGTCAACTCATAGAAGGAGAAAAATAAGATTAAAACTAATCTAACGTGGAGATACGCTCAAAAGATTTGGCGGGACAATGTTGCAATCCGAATTCTACTTTATGATGTTTATGAATCATCCAAAATACGTCCCCCCTCTGGGAGTAATCATTATTGCCCTATTTGATAAAAGTTCAAGTGATTGTTTACCTAATTCAATCAAAATGATTATTTTAAATTAGATTTGGAAAGATTTTGTTTAGAGCCAGTTTGCTAGGCAGTGGCAACAGTTTGTCCAGCAAAAATAGTACAATACAACATTTTGCCTGTTTTCTGCAATCAACCCATGTTGTACATTGTCAACATTGCTTTTGCAAAGCAAAGTACAAAAGAATAAGTGCATTCTTGCAGTGAAAGAATGTGTGTCTTTCCTTTATTATAGGTCTGCCACATATGCTTATTAGGATCTATGATTTCTCTGGTTTTAGGCAATGTTCATATTTTCTGCAGAAGTCTGTGTCTGTTTTTTCAGACTGTGTTTGATGTAACCCATAGAATATCCTCCTGACAATATGGGAACAGGAGGCTCTCTGAGGTGCTTATCTTTTGCTTCCTAAAAGAAGAGCAATTTATTCAAGGAAGCGTTTCTGTATTTACTTAATGCATTGGATTTTGCTTAGGGTAAATTCAGTAATGGAAAATAACCAGTAGATGAGGCCTGTTGTGGGTTTTCTTGAACTGATATTCTGTCTTTCATTAGACAAATTCTAGTAATTATTGACATGGAGCAGTGATGTCAATTGAAAAAGCAAACAAAAATAATCTTTGGATATCTAATTGTTGGCACACACTTTGGCCAAAAAAAATTGTCATTTTAAATTTTGTATATTTGATAACCTAAATATTAAACATTTCTGTACATACATGATTTTTTTATATTGAATATTTTATTGTAAAATTTTCTTTTTGTCTGATATTTTATCATTTTAAGAAAAAGAATAATTAGATGTCTTATTCAGCTGGTGGTCATTTTTGACTTGCTAAACCTTCACACTCCCATTTGTTCTGGTTCCATCAAGCACTTGACAGCGCATCACTTTAAATCTCATTGATCGGCCTGTTACATTATCATGGATTGTGTTAGATTACAGTCTGAAACCCCAGATGGAAAATCTAAATAATGCAAATAAAAACAAAGGGTGATATCAGCATTATGTTATGAAGTGATTGGGAAACTGCAGACAGCGACACATGCAATTGGCCAGAAAGCCACCATTACAATCCCATACAAGGCAATGGAGACCGACAGTCCCCTATGTCCAACTCCGCCCCACCCCCATAAAACGAATACTTAGGCATCGTCAAAAACCTTGATGTGCATTGGGTCCCTGCTATTGTAAAACTAGCAATGCCGACTGTCTTGAGAACAAGCTTGGACCCAGTATCTCTATTCCTGTGTTGATTAGAAACAGAAGGAATCGAGTGCCTGCATTTTATGAAGCAAACCTTTCTAATTGTATATCTATAAAGTGTCAATTTACTAGTCCAGGACCCCCTATTATCCCTATTAAGATGGCCTTACTTAATATCAGATCCCTCGCAAACAAATCATTCTTGGTAAATGACATAAGTTCCTACAAATGGGATTTCATGTTTCTCACTGAAACATGGCTAACTGAAGACTGTAGTGCTACTGTTCTCAATGAGACCGCCCCTGAAGAATATGGCTATATGAATACATGTCCAAATGGTAGGAAAGGAGGCGGAGTGGCTGCCCTATTCAAAGATGCATTCCAATGCAAAGATAGCCCGCTTGGTAATTTTATTTCTTTTGAATACCTCTGTTTTACACTGCAGGGTGCTCCTAAAATCTTATTTTTAACCATTTACAGACCTCCACGATACTCTGCCAAATTCATGGATGATTTTGCTGAACTACTTTCTGTCATATCCGTTGATTATAACTGGTTTATTCTAACTGGGGATTTTAACATCCACCTAGATAATGGTAACACCAAACATGCCAAAGATCTTTCTGCACTACTTGACACTTTTGATCTCACTCAACATATGAAAGAACGTACACACACTCGTGGCCACATTCTTGATTTGGTTATCTCAAAAGGGCTTGAAATGTCCTCTGTCATGGTTAAAGAAATTGCACTGTCTGATCAGTTCTGTGTGTTTTCTGAAGCACTGATCCCCCCGGAAGTTCAAGTAAACTCTGTTTCTGTTAGGAAGAGTTACATTAACGAGAGCACCAAGGCTCAGTTTATGGAGGCCATAGCTATCTTGCCAAGATTAAGTGCAGAATCAGTTGATGAAAACCTGGATGACTTTAACACCAAAATATTGAATGTCATAGATCATGTTGCACCGATAAAGGTAAAGAAACTCAGAGCAAACAGAAGCACCTTGGAGAAATAAGGTAGCGAAAACTGCCCTGAAAAGAGAATGTAGGAAAACGGAACGTAAGTGGAGAAAAACTAAACTTCAAATCGATTATGACATCCAAAAACAAAGCCATTGTAGCTTCAATTATGAGTTACGCAAGGCTAGGCAGCAACATTTATCGGGAATGATAAATAACAATATCAACAATACCCGCACGCTATTTGCTATGGTTGACAAGCTTACAAACCCCCTAGGTCAGACAGCATCAGAACATGTGTCTACAGTTAAATGTAATGAATTTGCATGTTACTTTGGTGAAAAATCTAAAGTACTAGACTGAGCATCAGTACAACACAGTCAACAAATTACACTGTACCATCACTAGAACCACCAGGATATAAATCAGTTATTATGTTATTAACAACCCTAAAGGAAACAGTTCATCATCTTAAAGCGTCCACATGTTGTCTCGACACCCTGCCATATGACTTTTTTAAAACCATTCTTAACACTATAATAATGGACCTACAGCAAATAGTTAATAGCTCCTTGAAATCAGGAATTTTTCCAAAATCCCTAAAAACAGCTGCCATTAAACCTCTACTAAAAAAGAGAAAACTGGATGCATCTAAATTAAACAACTATAGACCTATTTAAAATCTCCATTTCACAGCCAAGATCATTGAGAAGGTTGTCTTCAATCAACTCAGCCACTTTGTGAACTCAAATGGTCTCCTAGACAAATATCAGTCAGGCTTCCGACCTCACCACAGTACTGAAACGGCTCTGATTAAAGTTCTGAATGATATACGGCTGAATACTGATTCAGATAAAATAATAGTCCTTGTTCTATTAGATCTCAGTGCTGCATTTGATACTGTAGACCACAGAACTCTTGTCGACAGGCTGGAAAATTGGGTAGGAGTGTCCGGGACAGTCCTCAATTGGTTCAGGTCTTATTTGGATGGTTGAAGTTACTTTGTTACAATTGGCAATCACAAATCTGATAGGGTGGCTATGACATGCAGAATTCCCCAGGGTTCAGTTCTCGGACCGCTTCTGTTCAATCTCTATATGCTACCTCTGGGCCAAATTCTACAGAACAACAACATCAACTACCATAGCTACGCAGATGATACTCAAATATATATGGCTCTTGAACCATCGGACTATAGCTCAATAGACGCAATGTATCACTGCATAGAACAAGTACATACCTGGATGAACCAACATTTTTATAATTAAACAGAGATAAAACTGAGTTTATTGTATTTGGCAACACAAACAACAGAACAATTATTACTAAAGAGCTTGATTCTCGGGCCCTAAAGACCAGAGACCAAGTGCGTAATATTGGTGTTCTAATAGACTCTGACCTTACGTTTTCCAGTCAAATCAAAACGGTCACCAAAACAGCATTCTATCATCTTAAAAATATAGTTAAAATCAAGGGCACACTGTTCCGCAAAGACCAAGAAAAGCTTATCCATGCTTTTATCTCTAGTAGAGTTGACTACTGTAATGGGCTTTTAACTGGACTTCCAAAAAGACTATAAAAAAGCTGCAGCTCACTCAAAATGCTGCAGCCAGAATGCTAACCGGGACCAAGAGAACAGAACACATTACTCCGATTCTTAAATCTTTGCATTGGCTTCCAGTCAGTTTCAGAATAGATTTTAAGGTGATGCTTTTAGTCTACAAATCACTGAATGGTTTCGGGCCTGAATACTTATCTGATATGTTTGAAGAATATCAACCAAGTAGGCCTCTAAGATCTATGAATTCAGGCCAGCTAGTAGAGCCCAGAGTCCAAACTGAACATTGCTAAGCGGCATTTAGTAGCTACGCGGCACACAACTGGAACAAGCTACCAGAAGATCTTAGACATGCTCCAAACCTATCCCATTTTAAGTCTGGGTTAAAAACACTCATGTTTTCACGTGACTGAGGGTTTGACCACAAAATGTGCCCTATAGCTTTAATAGATACTTTAAAAGCAACATGGAAACCCTATACCAGACTTTTTAATTTCCATTACTTTTTTCAAATCTGTCCTAATTTTCCTTTAAACTTTTATCTGTATTTTTTTACATGTTAAATTGATCCATGTCTGTTTTAATCAATCTGTTAAAATTGTGACCCAAAAGTGGGAAGATGTAAGAGGTTGAATTGTGGAGTCGGTTTGTAAAACACGTACTCGTACAAAGTGTGAATGTAAGTAAGATCGCAATGCAATGTGTGTATAAGGGTATTATTGTGAATACACTGGGATGTAAGTGAGCGCGCCGCATCGTGTGAATGATCTACGGATAAAATGTCAGACTGTTTGTATAACGAGACCTGAGTTGCATTGGATGGTTACTGAGTGAATGTGTGGACGGGCGAATAGAGAACAAGTTGTAGATAGACTGTTAGTTATAAAATTGTATTTCTCTTTTAATTCTTTTAATGTTTTTAATTTCTCTTTTTATTTCTCTTTTAATGTCTTGTCTTGTAAAGCACATTGAATTGCATCTATGAATGAATTGTGCTATATAAATTAACTTGATTGATTGATTGACAGCTGAACGTTTTTGCTAAAGACCAGTTGTCTTTCATTACAAATGGCTCAAGGGGAGACAAATTACACAGGCTTGTCCCAAATGGTCCTCAGTCCCTTACCTAATGCATTCAATTTGACCAGAGCCCTGTGCACCGGTCGGCCCTCATCAAATGTACTACGCTATATAGGGAACAGGGCTATTTAGGAAGCAAGCCGATCCATTTGGTGATCAGCTTCATTATAATAGAAAACAAAGCAAAAATCTGATTTCTACTAATCCATTTCTACTAATTCCTCCAATTTGAGTGATGTGGTTGTCCCTGAACTGACAAACATCTCCTGGAAGTAGCTTCATCAAACAACATGGGATCTGCCTCATCTGAATCCTCACCAGACTATTTCTGAAGATCGACAAGACGGTAACTAAAACGGTGCACGAAAAGTAATCAGAGCAGTGGCAAGCATGGGCAAATGTTTGGCTCCACCCTTTCCTAGAACTGGAAAAGCCCCCCTTTCAGCCCTTTTCTACTGAGCAGGAAGATAAAGTAGGCTCTTCCTCCCAGTGCCCCTCCCCTTTCCTGTCAATCGAGTGAGTGCGGTAACCACGGAGCCAGTGTCAGGACCTTGGCTGAGGGCCCGACGCTGACAGAGAAACACAGAGGAAACTGCAGAAGAAAAAAGTGCTGGCTCTGACACTTTGCATTACAATATAGAGAACAACGCAAGGCCTGTCCAACCAGCAAGTGTTTTGATGCCAACGTTCCCTCTGTACATCAGAAGGTGACCAGTTTTATCTGGCAAGAGAAAGAACAGGCCTGGACAGTGTGCAGGCTGTTGCTGATTCAGCAAAAGCTTTACATGGAATATTATGATTAGCTTGTTACATTAGCTGTCAAACTTTGTTGGAACAAACTCCTGCAGATACACTGGCCATGGCAGGGTAAACAAACTCCTGCAGATACACTGGCCATGGCAGGGTAAACAAACTCCTGCAGATACACTGGCCATGGCAGGGTAAACAAACTCCTGCAGATACACTGGCCATGGCAGGGTAAACAAACTCCTGCAGATACACTGGCCATGGCAGGGTAAACAAACTCCTGCA
>JACXGK010005483.1:0-32858 GCA_016801125.1 Novumbra hubbsi | reverse complement strand
CACACACACACACACACACACACAGAGGACGGGGACTAGACGTCTTTAGAATGAGATCATCACAGCTGAACCAACTCCAATCATGGGCCAGTCACAACACCACCATCACAACACCAGCATAATTTGCACTGGAATATGGATTTAAACACCCTATACTACATACACGTATACATGGAAACAGAGATACCAAGTTACTGCATTGTTCTGGAGCAAATCATACACAGAATAGGTCATTTGACAACAGTCCTGTCGTGGGACAAAAAGAACACCTCTCACGGGGGTGTGATGTGTTGGCACACAGAGACATATTTCCCTCATACACACACCATCTCCTCTCAATTCCGGAATGAAAGACAGCGTTAACCATTTTCTCAATGAGAGGAATGCTAGAACATCTACAGAAAGTAAGTTCTCAAGCTATTAAAGACATTCTTCCCTGATTTTCTGGTTATGATTTTGTTCATACATCAAAGTGGATTTAATCGAACAATTCCTTCATGGAGCCTTCCTGAAAAAACAGACTACACCCCAATACAAAAATAAGGGCCTGTGTGGTAAATCAAGGGGTGGGAACCCACAGCCAGAAGGTTTTGACTGGTATTAAAACGTAATTCAACCTAGACTACATTTAGAAACTACATAATAACTGAATACGATGAACAAGATAACAGAACTGGGGTTTCTGACTGAGCTATTCTAATCTCCTAAATAGATTAACTTCTTTGTTGTGTTTTATGATGCAAGGATGTATGTTATAATAATTGTTTGGATTGGAGCAGGGAAATCCTGTAATATTGTTTACAGTGAGTCATTATTTTCTTAACAAAGTAACACCTGCTCAATTAATCATACAGACTTGTTGGAAAAATCCCATGGAAAGTTCATGTTAACACTTAACAACAGGCCTCTTCAGGCAAACAGCAGTTGTTCTTGTTATGGAAGCAAGGAAAATGGTGGATTCTCTTTTCCATCTCCTCTGCTCTACATTACAATCAGGCTCATAGTGGTAACATGTTGGAGGGAGCGTGGGAGGTTAAAGCCAGAAACATCTTGTTCTGCCGCAACTTGTTCATTTATTATAGAGGAAGACAGGGGATGCAGAATGGCCAAAGTAAGATCCACACATGGAGGCTGGATTGTTTTTTAGACAAAAATGTTCTCATGTGTTGGACAGGTTGGCCAATGGCCCTTGGCTTCCATCCATTGGAACTGACATGTGCTGAGGATATTAATAACTAAATTACAAGTGTGTTTACATTCAATTAAATTATTTCATTTCAAACATTACGTGTTGTATCAAATCACCAGGCATGCAATTCGCTTCGCTCTTCCATGCAAACCTGCCTCAGCTATCATATTTGCCACAGTCGGTATATGGTGTTTCGCAGTCCGAGATAGTGGGCTGTTATTGGTCAGCAGCAGAACAGCATAATTAGCCTTAGTAAATAGGTCATGGGTTTAGCTTTACTACCACACACACCCTCACGTTCCACACGTTCTCTGGTCTTTGCCCGCTGCCTGTCCGCCCTCTGTTTTAGCTCTAGATGGTTCTAATGGGGAGAAAATCATGAAATCTTCCCCCATCCAGTACAGGTAAAATAGTCAACATCGCAAAGCCTGGTACCACAGTACTTGGAGGGATTTAGTTTGTTTTAGTATGTCTCTTTTGAGGCCAATCTCTCCACCACTTTAGTTTTTTTTTTCTGTGATCCATGGCCCAGTTCTGGCTGTCACAGATCCTGCTTGAGGATGAGTGTGGGCGTGAACCGGAGCACACTGATATCTCACTCGCTGTTTCTAGAAAGCCTATAACTGACAACGGAGAAAGACATCGTTTCCGGGTCGGTACTCGAGGGACTTATCAACTGTGGCTTGACGCTTCACAGGCATTCGGTGAATGGATAACCATCGGCTAAACTGATGCACAATGCCACAATGTTTGATCAGCTGTAATACTGCTTAATACAAATAAGGTGGGTTTTCATTCAAAACTAAAGCATCATCATGCATTGATACGCCATACTCCACCCCATATACACAAACATGTAATAGCAGTTCATTTGTTCGATGGAAAAAGAGCTACTGCGCAAATACTGCAATGCAGGGTTTGATTGAATAAAGCCCTACATCCCTGCGAGTGCAATGCTGAGTGTTAAAGTTAGGACTGAAGATGATTGGTGCTGTGTTTTAGGTCACCTTGACAGAAGGGACTCCCAGCTGCCTGTAAGGAGCTGGTGCCGAGAGCCAGCCGAGCCTGGGGAGCCTGGGACGCTCAAGATAATGGAGACAGATCCAGGACACCAAGCAGAACAGGCCTTTTCAGAGAAGGAGCATGAGAACTAAAACTGGTAACTCACCTTGCCATAATCTTGCCATGGCCCAGAGAACCAGGACTGTCTGCCGTACTAAGACCCAAGGAATATCACTGGTATATTATGTTTCAGCTGTGATGACCCCAAAAAATCCTTTTAAAACATAACATTTTTGTAATCAACCAAATGCTGTTATCAAGAGGAACAGTTAGTGTTAAGCACCTTGCTCAAGGGCACATTGACAGATTTTAGGGGGGTGCCTTAACAGCTCCATAATTCAAACTGGATGTACTCCCCAGACACTGTTACCAGTTGGCATGCCCTTGATGCACCTACGTATGCGTCCTTAGCCAGTGTCTTGTCATGACCCCTCACAAAGCCAACATCTGGCACCAGGAATGTGGTTGCCAAGGAGCTCTCTGTGGCGGTCTATTGTGGTCAGTGACAGGCAGGCAGGCAACCGGTGGTTTGGGGGGTTCCGGCGGCCCGGCCTTGTCCTCATATCCACATCTGTTGTGCACAGAGCAAGGCCTCCACAGGGAGAACAAAGCAGGGTACATCGTATCGCCCCGTCACAACAAATGGACATTAAAATGGTGACATAAATGAGGAGAAGGATACAGAGAATGGCATGTCTTCATTAAAAATAGAGCTAACGGAGCTCATCCGATGACAGCCTCTAACCGCACATCTGCAAAGACTCTTCTTAAAGCGGGTGTTTCTGCAACACGTACAGCTCTGGTCTTTTTTTGCCTCTGTAGTCTGAAGGAAGACCTTTAGTCCGCAGTCACAATTACATCATTTCCCAAATAGGACGAGGATTCCTTCCCAATTATTCCGCAAGCATTTTCATTGGTCTTTTGGCATAGGGCAAGACTCCTCTTCTACCAAAGATGTTGGTTGATTAATGGTAATGTATTTATAGCAGAATTCAGAAAGGTAGAATGAAATTAAAAGTTTTTCAAAGATTATCTATTCCTATTCAAGTTTTTCCTTTCCTTCAAGCCATTCCACTTGATGAGAGCTGTAGTCTACCACAAGACTGTCCATCCATTTATCCCATTTAGGTCCAAGTTTAATGAGCACTGTTGAGTTACAAGAGACCTTCCCATGCAGAACACATTTTACCCTCCAACAGAACGGCTACATTTCTGGATTTCTCCATTGATGTATTATTCTGGGACGGACTCCCCTTTCCTTTACTGGCACTCATTGAATCTCTTTGTAGTCTCTGGCAGGCAATTGCTCTGTGAGACTCTCCAACTCTATCGTGTGTGCCCTTCTATGAGCTATATGACCCCAATAATCTACAAATATGTCTCTCACTATAGCACTTCACTACTACATCAGCCCTGTAAGGAAAGATGTCATTAAGCTTGTCTGGCCAGAATCAAGCCCCTGTCTCTCCCTTTTTCAACACTACATTGGGGGCTAATTAAGCATTAGCCTTAGCACATGAAGCGTTTCAACTTCGCTAGACCACCACTTCAAATATGAAATAACAATTAAGGCACGTTCCTCATCAAATGTCATCTTAATAAGTGCAGAGCGTAGAGAATATAATAAAAAAAGAGTGTGTCCTACAGCAGTAGGTACGTCCTGGTCTGAGAGCCAAAGCATTTCGACATGTGGGTGTGATGTGAGGAGACAAGGTTGATGGCGTTGATGGAACAGCCTCCTGTAATCTAAGCCAGGCAGCAGTAATTAGACCAACAACAGGTCTAAAAGGTACCAAAGGCCCAGGCCTGATAAGCCACACAACAGTAGCTGCCGCTTGAGGCTTTAGAACATGTTGTCAACAAGATTGTGTAAATCGGTTTAACCAGCACAGTGATCTATCCCGTGCAAGATATGTCCGGGACCAACGCAGCTGCTGCACTCTGACATATCTGCTGTCCAGCAGCAGTTAAGAAGATATCATGAATTACTTCACAAACATCCAAACATAAGTCTTAAAAGACCCCAGTGGCAAATAATGAAACAGATAATGATGTTTATCAACTACTTTTCAGTGTAATGGTAATGGTAATGGTAACACTCAGGCAGTGCCACATAAAAAGTCATGCTCCTGTGTGGCTTCAAGCCACTTTCAGAGATAACGCAAAGCAATGAAGTTAAAAAGGGCTCGGTTGGTGTCATGCCCTGGCTGCGAGCCCCTGGCCATTTCGGGCAAGACTATTTGTGAGGCCTCTAGCCCTCTTCATGCCATTGTGGGCTCCCCAGTCAGAGCAGCTGCATTCAGTTGACTCTGATTGGGGAGCCTACTTAGGTTCAGTTTCCAGCCACACCCGTGGTGGTTTATTGTTTGTGCTTGTCTCAACAGTTCACGGTTTGTCTCTGTTTTATTTCCAATTCATGTGAATACGCTACATGTTTCTTTGTACATCATTTCATGTTTGTTAGCCCCTTTCATTTACGTTGTTAGTTCGTGTAGTTTGTATTTTACGTGTTTTGGATTAAATTCACCTTTTCTTTATTAAAAAATGTCTGCATATAGTTCCGCCGCACAACAACACCGTGACAGTTGGAAAACATCTTAATCTCTTCTCCTCATCAACTTCACCCTGAGAGTGACTTGTTATTCACAAAACCGATGTAATCTTTTCCAATTTAAATCAGGGAACTGTACTGATGCCCCCATGGTTGGGGACTGACCGGAAAAAAACCCAGCTGACCTAGTCCTTACATCACCACGTTCGAACGAGGACTGATTCGACACTTGGAATATAGAAAATGTTTTCTTTTTTGTCCTACATCAGAAAATAGGTGATTTCCCTTGCGTGAACCTAATGTGATGGAAGACAATGACGATCACTAGTGAGCATTCTGGGTAATGATGCAAATAATAATCAACCAGAATGGTCTAATTAGGATTCCAGTGGAGCCACAACAGCCTGTTAGACAAGGCTAGAAAAGGATTAAATAAGACAGCTCTCCTTGTAAAGTTAGGAGTAAATCAACTCCACCTGTTGGGTTGTGGCTCGCGGTCTTCCAAACAAGTAATGGTGGTGCTAAATGTGTATAGAGGGAGGAAAAAGGTGTTCACTATCTGCCTTTTTATGGGTCATGACATGAATTGCTGCTGAGGTTGGCCAGAGCAACTGTGACACAAGCGCTTCTAAATCGCTACCTTGGTAAAGCGTGTTTGGTAATGGCACATTAGCCCCTGAACCAGGTTTTACAGGCCCAGTTCAGTAAGTAACACTCATAACAAGGATTCATCAAATACAGTAATTGATTTTATATATTTAAATGTCACATTTACAAATGTTAAAAACACACAAAAAAAAGCTCACTCTACCAGAAGTACTACCCGATTGGCTGGCCTAAAAAGTGTAAATGTGAAATAAATACTAAATGAGTAATTCAGGAAACCCAAGTACTTGATATCTGCATTGCCCAGGCACAGCTAATGTAGTTTAGGTCCAGTCAGTGTGTTTCTATGTTCTGTTACACGTTGATTGACTTCATCTTTGTCCAGTTGAGTCTAGCCACCCGTGTCCCGTTTGCCCCTTATTACGTCCTTGTTTGGTTTCCTTGGTTTTGTGTGTCTTTTGTCGATCGTTGTTTCTTGTGACGTGTCTAGCTGAAATTGAGTCTTGCATTATTAAGTCTGTTCAGTAACGTTTATTGTCCACCACCTCCTGCAAGAATTGAGAACGTCATGTATGATCAATCCCAAACTTACCCGAACAACATGAGAGAATAGATGCAGTAATCGACGCAAAGATTACCTGGACTGCCAACTGGAAGGAAGCAGAACCATGCTGACTTCAAAGGCCCTAGAGCTAAGCCAGAGGATGACTAGGAGAACAACGCTGTAACTGTCAAAGAGTAGAAGTCAAATTAGGTTGTTACAGAAACCTACCCTACAGAATAGAAAGTACTGGATGAGAGGCAAAAATCAGGTTGAGATCTTCCATCCCGCGAGGCATTGTGGTTTCATGGATACGATGATGGAATCTGATCATGCTATATAATACAAGGAAGGCAGTTGATGAGACCTACAGTAGTGCTTATTTATTGACGATTAAACAATAACATAAAACAGCAGTTTCAGCAAGCCCTATATTGTTTCCCAATCAAACAACTTTATACAATGTAACAATTTCATGTAACCAATCAAGTTAGAGTACCTGGCGATCCTCTTAGTGGGTACTTCATGCCTTTTAGATTTTTAGGGTGTGTGTGATTACCCCTACAAAATGGCAAAACACTGGAAACTCCTAGGAAAACCGGTATATCCATAAGATGAAATAACTTTTTCAGCGGCTTAGATCCCACCCATCATGCAGGACAAATTGGTTCCAGGTTCAGACCTAAATAACCAGGTGAGGGTAGACCCAACCAATCAGTGACATCATTAATCAATCCAGTACAAGGTGAGAGTACAAACCTGCAGACACTTGGCCCTCCGTGGAACCGGTTTGAGACCCCTGCATTAAGGTATATGTCACTAGAAAAGCCAACAATGCAAAAGTTTCTAGTCCAGACAACATCCCAGTGGATGGTGTGAAGGCATTGCACAAGCAGACACAATGCCTGACCTCTTTAACAAAAATTTGAAAGTGAGGAATATGCAGATAAACACATGGAGGAAAGTATACCAAAAGTGACCTGGAAAATGGTGATTAGCTGGAGGTTAATACTGTAACCTTACATAGCAAGGTATTCCCCAGGGCGACTGAAAGAATAAAGATTTCAATTGTGACTGCCATGGAATTTTGGATGGCAACTACTTTTGTTTGTGTAAGAAACTGCAGAACAAAAATCACACTGACAAAAACAACAATGATATTTACAGCCTTTTTGGGTTATATTTACCTAGGGTGTCAAGTGTTAGGGTATGCAAAATCAATGAAAAGCACTAAATATCATCTTTAAGCAATATTAACAGACCCTAACACACACACATATGTTGGAATTTCTGGTTTATGAGAACTATTCATTATACACTGCTCGAAGAAAAGTAAGGGAACACTTAAATCACATTTCTGGACTATGAACTAAATATATTAAAGATCAAAATCTTTACGGTACATTGTTTAATTCATTGAAAAGAAAATGACGTAAAAACAGCCAACGAAAACCAACTGAATAAGGGCTGGATTCAAACTCACACCGAAAATCAATGTAAACAATTTAAATCACAGACAGTTCCATTTTGCGTGAATTTCATTACAGCAACTCATAATGTGACTCAGTAGGGTGTATGGCCCCCATGTGCCTGTATGCACTCCCGACAATGTCTGGGTATGCTCCTGATGAGACGGCGGATGGTGTCCCAGGGGATCAGTGAGCTGGTGGTGTTGGATGCATCACTGCCATTGTCATCCAGGAACTGCCTACACACTCTGGCCACGTGAGGCTAGGCATTGTCTTGCACCAGGAGGAACCCAGGGCCCACGGCACCAGCATAAGATTAGTTTTTTTAATACATACGACCCAAAGGTTCTCAACTGGATTCAGGTCTGGGAAACCTGAGGACCAGTCAATGGCATCAATGCCAAAACCACATGCCGGTTATTTGCCCTGTAAACCATGTACATTGCTTCCAAACCACAGATTGGATACATTTTGCCCTAAATAACAGTTGTGGGAGAGCAGTAGAAAGATCGGGGTAAACATTTTAAGGAAATGTACTGTACTCTGAGTTAAACACAGAGGCTCTCAAATGTATTCCCTTTGGACTTTTCCAGATTTTGTTTTATAACATGAAAAAAAAAATTGTGACAAAGATCTTATGTCAAAGAGAAAAACATTCTAAATTCTAAATAAAAAACTTTTTTAAAAGTGTTCAAATTTGTTTGTCAATATTTGTTACTTTTGGCAACAATGACAGTCTCTACCAGCTTTGTTCATCTGCCATTTATGCCAATACTTTGCAAAGTTGCTCAAGCTGCCTCAAAATGGATAAGGATCTGTGTTTTAAAGCCACTCCAGTGTGGCTTTGGCTGCATGTCTGGGTGATTGTCTTGCTGGAAGATGGGACATCTGCAGGGTTTCTCCCAGGATTTCTCTGTACATACTCTGTACTGCTGCGTCCACTTTGCCCGCTATCTAAACTAGCATTCCGGACCCTGACTCAGAAGCATCCGATTGGCTAGATTCCTCCACCACCATTTTCCACAGTAGGAATGGTGATCAAAATGGTGACAAATGAATCTTCTTCCACATGCCTTCTGGCAAACACTAGCTAAGATTTTACATGTTCTTTTTTGAACAAATGTTTTCTTATAGCCACTCTCCCATTAATGCCACGTTTGTGAAGGGCCCAGGCTGTTGTTGCAGTATGCACAGTGTATTCTGGCTTCGCTGTGGAAGTCTGAAACTCTTTTACAGTTGTCACGGGTCTCCTGGCTGCCTCCCTGACTAGTGACCTTCCTGCCTGGATACAAAAGTTTTAAAGACGGCCTGTTGTAGAACAATTCACAGTTGTGCCATTTCTCCATTTCTTAATAACGGACTTTACTGTGCTCTGGGGGATATTCAGTGCTTTGGGAATGTTTTTATATCCTACCCCTGATTGCTGCTTTTAAAGAAGCTTTGGATTTTCCAAGGTCTTTATGGTATTGTTTTTACTAGTAACAATATTGGAACCTCCCACAGACGTTTATTAAACCTGAAATCATGTGAAATATCCTGACTCCACACATTCAACTAATTATGTGACTTCTAAAGCTTTCACCACAACTCAAGCATGTGTGTCATAGCAAAGGGTGTGATTACTTATACTTATACAATACTTTTTTATATACAGTGGGGAGAACAAGTATTTGATACACTGCCGATTTTGCAGGTTTTCCTAGATACACTTCCACTGTGAGAGGCGGAATCTAAGATCAAAAATACTGAAAATCACATTGTATGATTTTTAAGTAATTAAATTGCATTTTATTGCCTGATTTATGTATTCTGAAGCTGTTGTTTGTGATGTTAATTATTTATCACAAGAATCTGCACATATACCGTCTAAATAACCCCAACCCGACATAAACTTAACCCTACATAACCCCAACCATACCTAACCCTACATAATCCCAACCATACATAACCCTAACCCTACATATTTACTGTTGGGCATCTGAAGACAGATGGGTATAAAAATATTATTAAACGATGTTTCAAGCTATGATATGTATCACTACAGGTCAATGCCTAGGACCGGTCAAACATAACTGTCAAATGAATGTCAATTAACAACGCATAGATGCATACATTCATTTCATCGATTTATTAAAATATTCAGGTGAGCAAGGAAACTGTCTGGTTTTATTAAAAACTAAAATTCAATGACTAGCCTTTCAATTTGTGTAGGGTGATTTTAACAAATATATATATGTATAACACTATCATAGCAACTATCATATTCATAAGCAATGTCCAGAACAAGTCTCCATTTTGTTGCATTCCCTAATAACCCTTTACAACTTTCAATAACATTTGAATCAGCAGATGTAACTTCTCTCTCTTTCTCTGAAAAAGTATGAATTAGATCAGGTTAAGAGCAGAGGGGCTCTCTGGGCTGCATTCCCTCAGTCATACATTATTTTGCTCCATATTTCTTATTCTACTGCAATCCTTTAGATTTAGGAGATATTTCCTGTGAACACGTACCACAGCACATCCAAGTGTTTCTTTTAAATTTAGTTAGCTGTTTTAATATTTATGCCAGCATGTCCTTGGGAATGTTCTGCTTTTAGCATGAAGTGTTCCAGTATTGTACTACTTCTAATTGAGCACTTAGTAATAACATGCTGTCAGACTCTGAAAACTGAATGTGAAGTATGAGAGGTACGAAAGCATTGGCACCCTAGAAACGTCTTTAAATAATTTCCATTGTCTCGAGAAAATAACTGGAAATGTACCAAATTATTTATTTTTGGTTCTTTCTGTCATGCCGCTCCCTCCATTTCTCAGAAGGGCACTAATAAAAAGAGGGTATTACGAAGTAATCCCCGATACTAATATCTTATGAACAGACATAACTCACTAGCCACTACTCAAAACATTAGAGACATTTCACATGTCATGGCCCATGTTTGTTGTGTTAACAAAAAAAGGTCAGAAAGAGCCAATTCCATGGTCAAATCATGTTGGTGCTCCTAAGCTTATCCAGTGAATTTCTCCTCCTTTTCATATCAGTAGTCATTCCAGCTTGTTGCTCCATCCCCTAAGACCTGGGCGGAGTGCAACACGTCCATTCTGATGGCCTGCCGATAAGCACGGACTTCCCCAAAGGTGTGGCTGAGATCTGGACGAATAGTGGAATTCCACAGCAGGAATATAAAACGTTCTCTGAATGGATTCGCCAAGTCAGCGTTCTTTACAAATCCAGCCTCTCCAAGGGCCACTAACGCGGTCCACCCATCCACCACTGTCCACAATCAAACATGAACTAGAGCACCAACCAGCCAGAGAAGTCACAACTACGAACATAAGATTACAACCCTTATAGCTCCTTGTTAAATGTCATCTGCTATGCATTCACGTGGAAAAGGGTTTGCATTACAATGGCATCTTGTCCATTGATATGCAGACTCTAGTCATATTTCCAATGATCTGAACAGAAACGTTCAGAGGTATATCTGGATAGTTGCACTTCGGCTGCACCTGGCAGCATGTCAATAAAAGTAATTTCCTTTACGAAATGTAAACATCCGTACAACCATTGGGATGTACTACACATTAAATCAAACAGAAAGATGATCAACATCGGCTGAAAACCGTACATTCTAAAACCAGCATAGAGCAGCAACTACTCTTGATTCCAAAGTATGTACGTAGGTGTTAGATAACACATAAAGCATTATTTTAATTGGTGCTATGGTAAGAAAAAGCAACATTTAAATCAATTTGATGGATGCCAACTGTGTAGGATAAGACAGATTGTACAGGGAGTTCACATTATTATCCCAGAGTGGAGTTCATAACTATTCCATACCTGGCTATAAAGGTAAATGAAACGTGCACAATGGGACACGTTTCAATTGTGAGCTCGGTCAATATTGCGTTAGTGCATTCCTTTGTGACATGAGCAGTTCATTTTCTATGAACCCCTATGAGATGGAATTCAATTAAATGAGTTCTACCTGTCCAAAAGGTACCTTTTAGAAAAACAATTCTAATACAGTAATGTAACTAGTTTTAAAAAATAAGTGAAAAGGAGCAAAAAGACAACGAGTAGTTTACCCTATAGTTACCATGCAAGAGCACCTCAGTCTCACAACAACTTAAAGAGTGCAACCAAGCGCACCATTTGAATACAGTCTATTTAAATATGCCCATTATTATGTAATTAGGCAGGTTTGAAACACGTTATGTTTATAAATCCTGTATAATTGATGGTATTGGTATTTTAGCCATAAATTAATCTGTTTATGTGTCTTTACTCTGTCAAGGAGAGAATAACATATATAAACATATTTATTGGTGTAATGGAGACAGTAACATAACAGTCTTATGTAATGTTTTTAAAAGCTCAGATGTATTTGTTTGCTGTTTTATCAATCCCAGTTTCATGATGTCCAGTTTGCCATCATGGTCATTGAGGCAATGCCCAGTGGGTTTGGGAGATTCCAATATCAAGAAATGTGTCCTCCTATACACATCTCAGCAAGCCGTTCTGTTGTCTTATCACACTGCTGGCTCACCCAGGAAGTATTTGCCAGAAATTAAGCGTTAAGTGCTATGATTGACTGCTGTATAAGACTGCAGCTCAGAAAACAGACAGATTTCCCTGCCTGTCTGCTCATACACTCTGTCAGAGTATACACAGAGTATACACTCCAATCTGATTCCTACAACATACAGTGCATTTCATGCAATCCTACAAACAATTGTATGGGAAATACATTTCTTTTCATCGTTTTACAGCAAATATCTTAACAACTTGATACAACTGGCAGTATTACAGCTACTGTTGTACAGATTTTCCTATAGACTCCTACTGTGTTAATATGATACCTAACTGAGAATGACTCAAGATCAATTGGGGTTCACTGGAGGTCAGAGCTCCAGGGCACATGTCCTTTATGCCTGGTCAGTCTTCAGCCACGCTTACTACCAGTTTAGATAAGCTGGATAAATTCCCTACTAATAATAAGTATACAGCTAAATGTCAGCTAAAAGAGTGAATGACAAAGCTAGGACAAAACAGCAGATTATGAAATGGCACCTTGTGATTACTACAATTCTTACTTACAATAGGACCAAAATAAAATGTGGGGGCAGTAAGCAACCATTTACATTGCTTATATATAAACTGTAAATAATAGATAATATAATCTTTATTCATTGTTGTGAGTACTTTTTTAACACAGTATAACACCATGTCAATTACATTTTAGGGATGTTAATCTGTCCAGTTAGGAAGCATAAGCGATTGTAAATCAATGGCACCTGTTTTGGTGCAAATGAAATGACAACAGGTGAACTAGAAAGGCAACAGGAAGACAACCACCAAAAAAAGATAATGGTTTTGCAGGTGGTGGCCACAGACAATTGCTCTCTCCTTATCCTTCCTGACTGATAAATTTTTCTACTGTCCTTTTCTGTATTGGTAGCACGAGGCGGTACCTGAAGACCTGTATGTATTTAAAAAAATGTTTGGTTGATCCATACGCATTATTTCATAGTTTGGATAATATCACTATTATTCTATTATTAGTTTGGTACATTAAGAATAAGAAAGATCTAGTGAGCTTAACAGTAGCAAATGACCTGTTAAACCAAGAAAGGCTGACCAAAAAATGCTTAAGGATGACCAAAACTAAATAATTAAAACCATTAAAAAAATGCTCCAAGTCAGAGTTTCCAGCCTGTTTTAACAACTACCATTTGCAGAATAGGTCTTGTGCACATTAGACAGTGACAAACCTGTACTAGAGTGATGGCAAGAAGAAATTGTGGAGAAAATAGAATATGGCATATCATCCCAACAGGGAAATATGGCGGAAGAGGATAGAATTTGGGTACTGAAGGCTGCCAATAGAACTAGCTCCATCCTCTTTATTACTGATATGACAGCTGACAGCAGCAAAAGGATGAATTCTGAACTGATAAATTGTGTCCGCTCAGATACAACTAAATGCCTGTAACACATTTGAAGGTGCCTAATCAGGCAGCAAGACAACCTAAAGGAGGTTCTCAGCACCAAACACAGCCATACCCAAAGGAGGTTTTCAGAACCAAACACATCCATACCTAAAGGAGGTTTTCAGCACCAAACACATCCATACCCAAAGGAGGTTTTCAGAATCAAACACATCCATACCTAAAGGAGGTTCTCAGCACCAAACACAGCCATACCTAAAGGAGGTTCTCAGCACCAAACACATCCATACCTAAAGGAGGTTTTCAGCACCAAACACATCCATACCTAAAGGGAAGATCCTACTTTTGGCACTATGTGCAGAAATCTAATATGGATGAAAATACCCTCAAATAAAAAACTGTTTGTACTTTAACCCATTTTCCTTGTATCATTGCATATGAAAGGTTTTGGAATACGGTGCCCAAAACAATATGGATGTGTCCTGTATATCTGCACATCAACATTTGAGAATTAGCAGGAATAAAAGAAACGTCTGTCACAAAACATCACATCAGATATCCTGTTTTCTGGCCTGTTTTGTTTTTATCCCTTTAATTACTGCACACAGCAAGTACATTAAAGGGCTGGTCCAGTCACTCTACACGCATTCATTCATCTTCGGGCTGTGACTGAGATACAGGTAACGCACATGGCACATGATCAGCGCGGCGACACCTTGCCATGAAGGTACATTTCATTCTGCTCACTGCAACGATTGACCTGCTTCTCTCCTTTCTGTCTGTCTCTCCCCCCTATACCTCCCCCCTTCCTCCATCTCTTTCTCACACACTGCATATGAACGAATGCAATTAGACATGGCTGGCTGGTACCATGATCCACAATGCTGGCTGACGGGGCTGTTTATCATGCTCACAGCAGCTCCTCGCCACTTTAAGCAAGAAAAGGCACTTCGATAATTAATTGAGATTATGCTGTGAGAAATATGCGGTACTGCTGCCGTCAGCACAGGTGGCAAAGGGATCCACATTGTAATCGCTGGCTCTCTTCTCTTACGACCTCTAAGTTATCCATATCATTCTTCTAACAAAATAAACACACCTTAGAATACGCAGCAGGTGGAAATACTTCAATAGAGGGCTTTAGTAGTGGTTTACAGTCAGTGGGTATAAGGAAGTTGTGGTATAACAAGGCTTGTGGTAGATCTGGAACAAGGCTTGTAAAGCCTGTGACGTGCATTTTGTCACTTGCTAGCGCTAATCGTCCTGGGTGACTAATATGAAAACGCCTCCATATTATTCAACATCATTGTGTGAACTACTGTGACAGGCATGCAGTAATAAATTAAAACTAAGAAGCTATTCCACTCACAATGAGTACATATAGGCTATTTATTCAAGTCATTATAGCAAATAGCCATCTCATTCAGAATGCTGTGATTGAAATGTCTGAATCAAACATGTATGGCAACATAATGCAACTCACTACTAATGTGGCTTAGTTACAAGGCAACCTACAGCTGACGAAATGGAACTAGCATTACATTATTCTACGGTATGTGAAAGAAATAACTCAAATATACATGGTGCCATTCATTATCCTAATGACACTAAAATAATCAGAAGGAAATATGTTAGCACAAGCTTATTGCAGTGGTAGACCTGTAATGCATTATTTCCCTGTGGAAAACCCCTCCGTTGTGAGACAGACCCAGGAAGCTTTCTTTCCAGAGAGAATCTGATGAGCTCAACATTGGGTTAGGGGAGCTAAGAATTTGGCATGAATCCTGCACGACACCGTCTTCAAGCCAAATGTGGGGTCCCCTTGGCAATCCAAGCAGCACTAAGTTGAAAGGAGCCGCACGTTTTTGCAGAATCTGCCATTTGTCTTTAAGAGTTAGTAGGATTGGTTAAGCCCGGTTTAGGAAGTCTTTGCCACACTTTCTCATAACATGCTGTGTTGACGCAGTCCGGGTCCTAAAGATTGGGGCCATGTGGATGGGACGCCCCTGGCGACAGGCTCCATGTCCTCCCAAAGCGCGTGGCAGGGATCCAGGGGAATCAAGCCGGCCAGCCCTCACGGCTCCTATCCTCTCTGCTACAAGAGAGAGGCCCATTACTCTGACAGCACCGCGGCCCATCATTCAAACATCACTCCCCTCACACTGTGACTCCATATAGGCACGTCTCCATGGAGGTGCTTACAGGAGACACCATCAAAGCCTCACCAAATCGCCTTAGATCTTTCTAGTTATATTCTCTACCACCACGAGCCCAAGCCACCGCCCATATGACAGACTCTAGTTTAGGCTTAGCCACTTCCATCAGTAAACCAAAGAATCAACTGCAGTGTGGACAAAATTGACTCCTATTGGACTCTATCAAGATAACGGTAAAGTAGCAAATGAATACCAATGGAAAAGTGAAGGTTAGTCACAGGGCTTACACATGCAGTCTAGGTTTGAACCAGACACAATTCCAATGGGGCTGTTGACCAACATTGCCCAGAGTGTGGAAGGCTTCCTAGGAAGGTTGTTCCTTGACTCATCTTGGTGGGACTTTTGAGAGTGTGTTTGTGTGTGTTGTTAAAAAAGAAAAACTATACTATAAATCATATATTATGTGAGAAACTCTTTAAAAGCCTTTTCCCCAAAAACTTTAGCAACAATTCCTCTAAGATCATTTTGATTTATTAAAGTGTTTCTTGGTTTCCAAAAAAGGTAATTTAAAGAACAATTAAAAGTGTTTATTTAAAGAACCTTTTTAAAACGCACCTCTAATGTATAAGGGTTTTCCCCAAAAGTTCAAATTTGATGAAAGCCAATGGTTCCATTTAGATTTGGTTCCGTCAATTAGAAAATATGTCACTAAGAACTTCCAGTAATGGCTGAATCAAAATACTTTGATTGGCATGATCAATTCAGCCTCTTCCCACAGGTAATTGACCCCCCACTGACAGGTCGGGGCTTTCATCTGCTTCCATCAAAGGCACCAAATGTTAACAGTATATGCTTAACATGAGAATAGAACCCAGCATTTTTCCAAAAGCAGCATACAAATAGAAACCAAATGAAAAAATGAAACACCTCTGTCAAACTTAAAAAGGGACCTGTCAATGCTAAACAAAGCTGTCTCCATTTAGGGACCTATATATATTCTTTTAAGTTGAAAGATTACATAAAGCTAAAATGTATCAAGGCCCCCCAGTATCAGCTTATCAGTCACACAGTATAAATAGCAGGCCATTCATGACCTGATTAATTGATCGAGTAAAGAAACAGTTAACTGAGTTAAGTATGGATTTTACATCGATTATTGACAGACCAATGTGCTTCATATACTGATCAACATTGAGAAAGGGTCACCTTAAATATCCCACATTAAATTCATGGGTGTATTTAAATGATTGTAGTTCACCTTTTAAATAATGCACGTCTTGTAAATAAACAAGATGCTAAAGTGGCTATAACAGTAAAACATATATACATATATACATATATATATTACACCATCTTCATACCATAACACTACTTCATAATCATGTAAATAATTATGTTAGCCTCAACACAAACTGACTCATGGTTCCACATCAGCAACAAGCCTGTAAGTCTATAGTAGGCTCCTGAAAGACGAAATGGATGATAATTAATTATAATAGAAATAGAACTTCAGTCCCACCCTCCCAACTAAATTATATTATGATCATATCTAATACCTTCCAGTGCTCTGTGGGAGGTATTAGAAACCAGGACTTAATGAGCACTGGTTTGAAATGAAGACAGGCGATATGTCAGTGTGCTGCACAATGTAAAGACACTATTTTACTTTATGTATCATATTTTCCTGAAGTGGATGCAGAACCCATAGCTAGTATATGTATATCTATATAATGCTCCAAAAACATAAAAAGCTTACAACTGGTAACCATTGATATTATATCACATGAGCTGCCATCATTTGTTAATTATGCACTAACAGTGTGCCACACTGTGTTCGACACAATTCACTGTTGAACATAGTATTTAATATATAATTGTCACTTACGTTGTAGATGTGAATAATTGTCCATTGGGTTGTTCTTCAAATGTTCTATCAGTCCAATTAATTCCAAGACCAGGCCGTATCCTTCTGTAGCAGGTCTGTGCAGAGATGAGTAGGCTATTCAAGGAGTATCAAACCATGGTGTGGTTTGCCTTCCAGCGGTTCGGAATAAACGGGTCTCTTTCAATACAGACCAAATTAGCATCCACATGCTGACCATGTAGGCCGAGGCTAGACTGTAAGCAAATCATAAAACGGTATTTCAGGTGGTATTGGGATATTGTGCAATGCTGCGGGTGTCCGAGTCATGTCATTGTAAGCTGATGGATGAACACCAAGCCGTTGCTTCCCATACTTTCATCAGGTATTCAAGTTTAGAATGCTACCTGACCGTTATCTTCCTTACGCATACAATCCCGGAATGTCACGGACGTGTTACACGGGGGAAAGAAATAAACGCGATTACATAGGGTTTGTTAGATTGCTCTCCTTGGGTGACTCCGTCATCAAATTTCGCGGCAGCCAACGCATCCTCTGTTCTCAAGGAAAATGTCGATGTCTTTCTTACGAATGAAATCAAATGAAGCGTTTCCTGACTTTCCTCCTCTCGCATCAATACGAGAGCGTAGGCAGAAGGGAGGTTAGAAAAAATGAGGAACGGATGAAGATGGAATCAACGCGGACGCAAAAGGAGTGGTCTGAATGCATAGGAGCGCGTGAATAAAGTGTGCGGCAGGGAAAACAGAGATCTGATTAGACCTGAAGAAATCCTTCATAAAAGTAAAAACAGCACTCTACTCTGACCAATTCAAAACTCGCCACCGTAAAACTCTGGAAATAGTCTTCCCTAGATCCCTAGAGCCTCCCGTACTGTATTTAATTTAATTAAGTCTGTGTGAATCAAAACTATTGCCCATTTTCAATTTAGCAAACGTCCAGTATTTTGGTTTACAACAGTATTTATAAACCTTTTTATTGCATGTTGCTTTCATCGTTCATCTTCTTAGAAGAAACGTGAGCATTCAAACTTAGATGAGAGCTTGTTTGGCTTCCTTGGAAAGCAGCTGCATCTTTATGCATTATGTTATATTAATAAGGAGGCACAAATTGTACCTGAGGTTACTCAAGGAAAATACAAAAATGTACACGTCATGTCCAAACAAAATATGGCTAAATGCCCAAGTGGCTGTTTCTTATAAGCTGCTCTCTAAATACTAGACATCTAAATGGCTAAACAAACTATTTTCTACATACAGGCAGGCCACATTAACATTGGCCATGGTGTAAGAACCGTTCTCAAAAATGGGTAATTTAGTTATTAACAAGGTTAGAGATAATGGTTTTTAATAGTAGAAAATAATAATTATAGAAATAGAAATGATGAATTGTGTTCTTCAAACATTGCCTTTGTCAAATAATCCTCTTTGTGCAGAAATTACAGCCTTGCAGATACATTTGGCATTCTAGTTGTCAATTTGTTGAGGTAATCTGAAACGATTTCCCCGATGCTTCCTGATGCTCCCACAAGTTGGATGGCCTTGAGAGGCACTTGTTACATATCATACGTCCAAGCAACTCCCACAACAGCTCAATGGGGTTAAGAACCGGCGATGGTGTGCCACTCCATAATAGACAGGATATTAGCTGAATGCTTCTTCCTAAAAATGTTCTTGCATCGTTTGGAGTTGTGCTTTGGGTCATTGTCCTGTTGTAGGAAGAATGTGTCTCCAACCAAGCGCTGTCCAAAGGGTTTGGCATGGTGTTGCAAAATGGAGTGTTAGCCTTCATTCTTCAAAATCACTTTTACCCATGTAGAAATCTACCACTTTACTACCACCAAAGCATCTCCAGATCCAGTAAACTCTGTTCCGTGAAGGGTGTAGTATACAGTACAGATACAGGTTAGAGATACAAATTAGTTCAAATTTCGATGAATCATCGAGACCACCTAAATACAATTATTTTGACAGATATCTTGAATAGTCCAATCTCTGACAACTTTGATTTTGGACTTCAGCCACAGCTCGTGTCCTTTTCCCATAACAGACCCATCTCTTCCAGTTCAGTCACCATTGTTAATTCCCATCTTTCTTTAATACAGATTAATTTGTCCAACATTTATACAAAAACGCAGGTATTGAAACATACAAACCGGACACAAAATGATAGGTGTGCCCCACATACATTATGAATTGTTTAAAGTAAATATGATTATCTAATTGTATTTGCGTTATGCAATATGAGCACGTCTGAATCAATGCAGTGTTGCCTTCCAAAGGTAAGCTTAAATTGAAATACATTTTACCCTGTTTTTGTTATGTCAAATCTTTGCACGTTTTCAGCTACTCCCAGCGGACTCGAGACAGTCGATGTTAAGATGTTAACGGTATGTGTCCTCTGAAGCCAATCTAATGCCATTTTAGTTGTTATCATGCTTCTTGCCTAACCCGGATGTCTAGACTAGACTCGTTTTGCAGTAGAGGGAAAGCATTCCCTCTACTTTGATTGAGCCCACTTGCCTCCACAAGGAGTCGCTAGAGCAGGACAAAGTAGGGCGACCCTATTCGATTACTAACCCCACAAACCTAGACATTTCTGGCCATTTGCACCACCTTGAGAGAGAACCTGGGGCTAATCTGAGAGCAGGATATAAATCCTTGTCTGGCAGTGATGCAGCTATCTGAAAGGCAGTAACTTTACCACTGTGACATTCATGGTTCAAATACATTAGAATTTTGATTAAACCATTTTTTTATTACAGATATTACTTTACATATTAACTTGTGCAGTTAAATTAAAATGCTTAATGACATACATTTTGCTGTATTTTAAAATAAGTTTTTGCAATTAATCATAATTAATTATTTTTAATTCAGCTCCCTTTATGCAAAGTTTTTTGTGGAAAGAAACGTTCACCAAACCACAACAGAAACTGGCACACATTAATCCCCATTCTTGGTCTTAAAAACCACTGAATCATGCTGATTATTAAAAAAGGTGTAAGAAGATATATTCAGGGTAGGCAAACATGTATTAGTAATTCGACTCAAAACATTTCATAGATTCTGCTCACTATGACCAAAGGTTGTGTGGGAAAACTAACCCACAAACTCACTCTGTTGGCCTTGGCCATCCGTCTGACAGCTTAACGCTGATTAATCAATTGGCTAAGTTAGCTTTTCTACAGTGGGTGGACTGACCCCATTCTGTAGTATTTATCTCATCTCATAATGCATAGACCTCAAGGATTAGGTCAACACAACAATGCCAATTAGCATGTTGACCTAAAGGCCTTTGTATGGTGCCATCCATTGAAGTCCTAGAGATGTCTATAGAGCAGTGGACTTCACAGATGGATCCAATACCTCCCCAGATCCTCATCTATCACCATTACACTCCCACTCTGACAGCGGTCTACTCCACGCAAGATGCCCACAAAGCTGCACAGTCAGCAGGAGACAGACAGTCATTGCACAGTTGGCTGTTAAAACAAGAATAACACCAAATGACCCCTACGTTAAATAATTGATGATCTTATCTAGCAATTTTTAGGACACGCAGATACTGTTATGCAGGTTTCGCTAAAACACTCAGGTAGTATATGTGGCATAAACTCATTTTTGGGGCTTTGGAAACAAAGAATGTTCAGATTGCCTTCAGTCGCTGGGTTTTTGTTAGCAACTTTTGAGTTTGATAAGGCCCTGCCTGTTCTGTTAAAGACGTGTCAAGGTCTGGTCTTTGATGGGGAGAGCAGGGGCAGACGGTGGAGCACATGATGACATCTCTCAGAGTCCTCTCAGAGTCCCTAATATGAGGGTCTCTTCAGTTATGCTGCGCTCACTGTCAGCCTGACTAATTGCAAGTGAAAGCTCTGGAGCTGGGGTTGAAACAAACCCTCTCCCACCGCACTGCACTTCGGAGTTCCACCTGGGGTTCCACCTGGGGAATTCAGTCTGTGACGAGGAGATTTGGCTTCTAAGACAAGGCCTTTGAGAGCATCTCATTACAAAGGGTTCACACAGCAGTTATGCCACTCACTTGATAACTTAATTATGATGTAATATCCATATGTAGGAAGCACGTTCACAGAGCACATTAACGAGCTTGAAAGAATAACATGGCTTTAGTTTATTCTAATTTTGCTTTCCGATCTAACGACACTCAGTGTCTTTGTCAGGCTCATAATCGATTATGGAAAATTAGCAACACTGTCAATGTCAGGAAACCAGTTCATTGTTTTCACGGTTTTATGAAAATCCTACTCTGGCTGCTTCTAGCAGAGATAAATCTATATGAGTTCACAGTGAAAACAATTTTTTTGCCTGGACAAACAGTGAACACCAGATAAGAGTTGGTGTAATCTGTACCGGTTGCAGTATAATATAATCGATTCTTTCTTAAAAGAGCAACCTACGATTGGTCCCATTTGACAAATCCCACCATTATCTTATTGTTAATATTATCATGCACACAATTGTTATATAAACAGATGAAGTACAGTATGGCAAATACATTTAAAATGTGGTCTTGTGACCAATTTTCCACCTACGACCATTCATTCAAAAGCATGACATTGTAGCGGAACGGCATACTCTGAGTTACTCAGAAAACAGCTGTACCTTCACAAGAATTGTTATTGGCTACCAGGCTTTGCATATAATTAAAATGAACAGATCCTTTGTCATTCATTTTCAGTCTGTGAAAGTAATACAAATTAGAATATCTGTGTCTCAAGACAAATGTACCTTGCTTGTCAGCCTACTTAAATGACTTAATGAATTATAAATAGGGGCCGACTATTGCTAAACATGTAAAATAGATCTCCTACTGCCCCTTACATTCCTTCCCATCTTTCAAAAGTCCCAAACTTTCTCTGTGGTTCAGTGCAAGTGTCAGCACTTCTGCTTGGAGATGAATAAATGAATGAGATTATTTTCCACAGGCCCTTTCATCAGCATTTCAGCCCTTCACCTTGGGGAAGGAGAAGTCAATGTGTGTCTTTTCAGCTCACTATGGTACGGCTGCAGCAGCCCATGAAGGATCTCCAAGCCCATCTAATTAACATTGGTGCAATGTTGTCAATGCTCAGTCAAGACACACTCTCAAGGACCATTAATACAAAAACAAAATGCAGTCTCTGATGCTAATTCCCTCATTAATTATGATCATTTCATAACAACCTCTGAAAGTTTGCCTTTGCAAATCAATGTCATCAATACAGGGTTTGTATTGTACTAGTGTACCCATTTTCTACACTGTCAAAATCATTCATCCATGAAATATTTAGCGGCATTTCAACAAAGTAAATAATTAGGTTGCCACATTTGCCCCCGCTTAATAAAACCATTAAATAATGTCAGAGAGATTGTCCTTGGGATGAAAAAGTGATATGAGTGTGAAGTGGGGTCTGGCACATCGAATCAGGGCTGTAATGTGCGTCATATTCACAACACCGTTCAACATCCTGCCCTTCCTCAGTGGAGCAGACCTACAAGGTGAGGGTTCAAAGTATCACAGCCTGCTCAGACTGTAATGGAGCAAACACCAGCGTGAAGACAAATCAACCTAGAACATCATTTAATGACCGTTCTTGGTTTAATTAGATTGTTTTTTTAGACTTTTTACCTGTGTCCCATTAAGACATTCATTCTCCAGTGTTTAATTATATTGTATATGTATTCTTTTCAACTGGTAAATTGGTTCCTGATGACAAGGCTATTTAAAAATGGATGAAATATCTTGCCATGGGAATTTTCTAATTGAATTCACACAAATGTGTTCAGTGTTTAGGCTGAGGGAAAGTGACCACATTGATGACACAACGGAGAGAGATTGGGAACAATCTTTTGGGTTTTTAGATATATAGTAAAGCTGTAAGGTATTACAAGGAGCTTCCCTATAAAGGGTCTCCAGGAATGTTTTGTGCTTTAGACGAGTGAGGATTAAAGCTGTGGTAACCATTTGGGCATGGTTACCCCAAAGGTGGGGTGCCAAAAGAATAACTATTTTGGTATATTAAGGATTATGTTACAACAAACTATGGTATATTTGGATGACATTTAGATAATATATACGTTGTTAGAAACAAGCATTCCAATGACCCACAACTCTGTTAGCGCTGTTAGCAGCAGCTCTGGGTATTGAGCCAGTCAACCCAGCAGGGATGTGTGGATCAATAAGTATCGAAACGTTCGTTCCTGACGTTCATTTTTGAGAATCTGTCCTCACACAAAAATATTGACACAAGACGCTTCCTTTAACCATAGATTTTTACACGTCATTTTTTTTGGCAAAACTGAATGTACATCAGACGCTGAACGGCGGAAAAAATACACACTGTAGATAACTGTCTGAAACACAAAATTTGCAACATGAAAGAGCAAGAAAGGTATCCGTTTCAGTTTTGGGATGCTAGCCGTGGTATAGCTTGGTATCAGAATGAACAGATCAGCACTTGGAAGGCATATTGGTTGCTTACCGATGTGGGAGGGCTGCACCAAGGAGCTACCAGGGATATCATCAAAGTCATTGTCTAGCACAGTGTTAATGGACCACTTTGGGGCGTTCAGATAAACCACGGGGTCTTTATGTATTCTTGAACATAGTTCTCTATATCAGGTAAAGATCCCAAATAGCAAGAAACATAGATACAGGATCACTGTCACCAAGGCTGTTCCACAGGGCTAGACAAAGAGTTCTGACTAGATAGACACTACATGTACATGAAAAATATGCAGCATCTCATTAAAGAGGACATGAGGAAAGCAACATTCTCATAACTTAGAAAACTATACTTGTTACTGTAATTGAAGAGAAAGCATGGCTGTGTGACTGTACACCTTGGGAATCTGTGCAAATGTAACAAAGTTAACTATTAGCAATACGTTTAGCCAAAACGAACATAGTATACAGCAACACATGTTTGTTAAAGCAAATTATTCATCATATTGACCTGTTCAGCTGACAGTTAGGAGACAAAAAAAGCTAATAGTTGCTTTAGGGGACTTTGTACTGTGCAATCAATGAAAGACTACTCAGAAATAGTGTAAGCTGGGCAGTATTTTCACCATAATGCAAAGTAATAACTCAATTGATTATTATCTTTTTCTTTACTATTGTCATAATGCAATAACTGAGTTAATTAGCTAGACTAACCAGATGGCTCAAGCTCAGCTTCGGCCATCAGTTTAAAAAAATATGAATAGAAATAATACTGTGCAGCTAACTAGCAAGGTAACCTTGGCAACAATGTTGAATGAGATATTGTTTGATTAACATTTTGATAATCTTCATATGTTCTCTCTCCTTTCTCCAAACAGTTTGTGGAAATCAGAATCCCAACTAGCCCAGTTATGTTTCTCCCCATCAATCTACTAATATTTTCTGTCAACCTAACATTACCTGTGCAGTATAGTTTGCAGCTTTAAATAATCTGCAAACAAATCCTCATTATTCCAAACAGAGCTTGCAACCTTTCAATGATATTGGAGGAAACATGCCCTAAGCAATACACCATTACATCACTTCTACTACTACTACTACAAATACACACACACACACACACATACACAGACACACCCTGTTCCCATAGTGTGTGCCATGACAGCCTAACATAATGAGTTCCACACCCTTAAAGCACTATCTCGACCTTTGACCTCTCAGGAGGTCATCCTTTAAATTAGAATGATGTCCTATATTTTGTGGATTCTCAAAACCCTTAACTAGAAGGAGGATGAATAGATAACATTGTTTGAGAAGACTCCATGAGTATATTGGTGAAAGAGAATATATAAAATCGTATGTTGACATGTAGTTGTTTTTATTGAGAAGCACATAGTATACTCCTACAGGTAGGGTTTTTTATGTCTAATTTGAATATCCCCTGTGGTTCAAAACAACTCTAAGTTGTTTATTGTATGAGATTCTAACATAATAAACAGAAAGCATTATATTTTTTTAAAACAGTAAAATATCAATCACAATTGTCATTTGGGGGTAAAGTTTTGGGGTAAAGTTTTTTTTTATGTTAGTGTTTGTGTCGAGATTTGGAAGGCTTCTACTTCATAAACATACACATACAAGTCATTCTTTTCGAAAAACTGTCCTCTACAACGTGGTAAAAACCGTAGGCTTTTATCCTTAACCAGTCTGGAGATATGAATTTGCGTCAATATGTTTATGTAATGGGCCAGAATGCAGATAAACCTGTACCATAACGTACACTTGGATAAAGCAAAGAAATGAAGAAGGCCAGGGATGAAATGATCAACATGTGGAGATTAGCCATCCAACACACATGATCCCTCATCATTAGGTCTCTTAAACAAAGCCTGGACTTGAGCAGTTTTCATGCAACAGATAAATATATCTGATATTTTACATAGTTAGATAGGATAGGTGTCTGTGGCTAGTAAAATATGATAAAAAATCAACAAAACAATCCACTTCATAATCTTCCACGCGCCGCAATAATGATTAGTCTTCCTAGTACTGCACATCAGTTGTACATCTGCACTAGAGAAATCTGAGCCCTGCACATGCTCACCAACCGGCTTCACTTTGGGCTCTCTGTTTCCATGGAAACCCTGTCCAGTAGCAAGCCAATGCTTCTCCATTTAAGAGCGGTGGAAATGGATGAAATACCTGAAGAGGAAGTGGATTATGAGACAGGCCTGGCGGATTGACCCAGGTAACACAAACAATAGCAGATCATGTTCCTGGCATAAAGAGTTCTTCTCTGTCTAAACTAGTTAGAATAGAGTTATTATGGGAAGAAAATTGAAACAAGGGAGCTAGGGAGTAGAAATATATTCCCTAAAAGCCTAAACATTACCTTGAATATACCTTATACCTTTTGGGTTATAAGGATGACCTAAATCCTAAAACATTGGGTGTTATGTTTTGGAAAGACAATTTGATTTAGTGGTGCTCATCATTTATTCCTGGCAGATCTTGAAAGCACAGGGCTAAATGGTTGTGAATAAATGGATATATATTAGCATGCCTCTTTTTCACTAATCTCTGTTGTTTGAGACAGTTTTCCAAATTAATCTCATTGTCTGTCTGGCATAACAATTCCTTTTGGCAAGCAAACCTTTTAAGTATTCCAAATCCATCTCTGGAGTATTCAGACAAGTCCCACTCTCAGTGGTCTGTCGCTATTGCTTAATGCTCAGGCATGATTCATTCTGTTCAAATACAACCGAGGCAGATAGCCGAGTGGTTGGGACAGTTACCAAAAGGTTGCAGATATGAATTTCTGGGCTGCCCCCATTTGATGTGCCCTGGACCAAGGCACTCTGCCGTAATTGCTCCTGTAAGTAATCTGGATAGCAGAGTAAGATAAATAATTTAGGGTCGGTGTGTGTTTCATTTAAAGTATTCATATTGCAATGGGCAATTCTAGTTTATTCCACTTTCTCTCCTAATTCACAAGGAATAAAACAGTACTGAGCTGAGTAGCAGCAGCTGACATTGAGGCGAGGCTTTGGAGTGTTTTATGATCATCACTCAGAGAAGAACACACACATGCTGGAATAGTGTTAATTTATTATGACATCTACAGAAATTGTACATTACAGACTTGATCAAACAGCTGTCTGATGGCATGTGAGAGTTTTAGTAATATTATATTTAGAGCAATCTAGAACCTGAAAGCGTTCTTTGATCGTCCATGAATGAGAACTCTGAAAATAAATCATTTTGTTTCTATATGTTTTTGGAATCCTTTTTGGTTCCATTTACAACCCATTCTACAAAGGATTGTACTTGCAATCCAAAAGTCTTGTCCCCAGTACAAACATTTTCAGGGAACCATTTCCTAAGGGGATATTCTTTCTAGGAGTGTAAAAAAGTAATTTGGAATTACATGGAAAGCACATACAACATTCAGAGAGCAATTCTGGTAGGGAAAGAAATGCAGACTACAACATACTACTATGTTGGTTTAGCTTACTGTCACTACCCACACACAGTCCACTTCTTTGTAATGTCTGTTGGTTTGGTTGCACATGCGTTTTTTTGGAAACCAAAAATCTAAATTAAAGTGTTTCTCACATATTGTGAAAAACCTTTTTACACAAATTGCAAGACAAGGGAATTTCAACTAAATACAGAATGAAAGAAAATATACAATATTACAAAAAAGGCAGAATTTGCCTCGCCCCAATTCTACTCACCATCCCCACCCAGTTATTATGTATGTTTGTGTATGCAGAGTATTTTTGTCATTTTCATCAGGAATGTGTGCGCTTGTATGAATGTCTGTGACCGCCCCCAGAGCCGCCTCATACAATAACTTAGCCAGCCTATGACAAGATGTGTGGGTTGCTGTACAGCAGGAAGCCATGCAGCCTGAAGAACATCACTTAGATGATAGAAAATACCAGGCTACACAGCCGTCAAACACCACGTTATCACTTTGACCGAAAACACAGATCTGCAATGCTTATCTTCAGTGACTAGCATGTGTTAGCGCCATCGTTGAATAGAAGAGCGAAACACGTCAGATAGGTTTCCAAAAGGATAGAATTGGTTAACCACATAGTATGCACGGTACTGGAAACGGGGCTTAGAGGTTCCCTCCTCTCAGACGCAGCGTGATAATGGGCACAGGATGCTTCAGAGTACGGCCTGCTGGCATAATTAAACCAGGCTTGACTGATAAGGAAAGGGTCTCAGTGGTACTTCACAGTGTGCCTGCAACAGCACTACCAGTTGGACGGGTCTGGCACACAGCTTGGGAACATGTCAAGACAAAGAGGGAATGGGGAGATATGAGGCCGGATCCCAGTCCGGTGGGTCACCAGGACACCTTCAATGACGCAACTTACAGTTTTTGTGACTGTAACTGTCTTGACTCATGACAGCATCCATTCACTTATTTCCCTATAGTGTGTTTTGTATCTCAATTCTTGGCAAGTAAAGGATTGGATACAATATTTATAAAGGTTCGATGTCATACACTGGGAAAATCTCATGAAGTCCAAAACATGAGCATTGAGACCACTGCGAACACTTTTCTGCATGAGCTGCCTGTGTCTGTATTCCGCTTGTGTGTCAGCTCATGCCAGAGTTTGAGTGACATGCCTTGGCTGGGTTTTGACAGGAAGTTATAGTCCCCAGTCCTGGGCGGTCAGCATTACTGAATGTCCATAGAGCGGAGGAGAGGCAATGGAGACTTCAAAGTTAGTCAGCTTCCATATGGCCGTCCACAAGCCCAGTGTTTCAGCACTATTCTGTTCAGTTCTCATTGTTTTATTACACCAAAGCCCAGAGGTAAATGAACAAGCAAGACACAGATTACAAACGTGGCGAGTACATCTTTCAGGCAGACTACAAGATAGATTTATCCTGTTGCTTTTTGTCCATTTTCATTACATGAACCATACAAGACAGGGAAAATATTTTTGATTAACATGTTCTCCAAAATGTCATTGTCTTCATAGCATTTTTATATTAGACCAAACCACCATTCTCTGGCTGACTTCCAATCACACAAGTGTATTCTATTTCCCAACCTTATATTGCCTGGTATAATGTCCCCTTTTGACACTTATTGGGCTGTCTGGGCTCCTTAATAATAGATAACAGATGCTTGCCATACAGCACATCATATAGCACAAGACAGCAAAGTGTTGTGTTCTTTAACAAGAGTATGGAACTACAATAGACATATTCTCACAATAGTGTGTTCCAACCTATGGTCCATGGGTCTATTCATAGCGCCTATGACAGTCACATGGACAACTCTTATCAGGAGGTATAGAACGAAGGTGTGGGTGGGGTGTGGGGGAGCCCATCAGCAAGGGGCCAAGCACCATGTCCTATCTATTGTCCTATATTTAAAGTTTCAGCATTTATAAATAATGTAACGTTTCTCGTGCCCATAATCTGACAATCCTTACCAAAGACCAATCCAGATGCCAGAGGAGAGTTCGTTTTGTTGTTAGCTAATTTTCCCATTGATTCATGTTTTTCCTACAGTGTAAAGCATCATCCGACAGCTGGCAGCTTCCTTAATCTTAAGCAAAACCACAGCAAAACCGAACTGCGCCCAGAGAGCAATATCTATCTCCTTAAATTCCCAAGAGCATGAATAAAATAGTGTCCCTGTTTGTCTTGCCTGCCTCCAGTGTGGGTGGTGGTAGAGAAGAGACACAGGAAGCAAACAGCAGCGAGCACATCCACTCACATTACTAAGGACCCCAGCCGCTCTCTGCTCTCTGCTGAGGTATAGGTATGGTTCTATCAGCCGATGTTGCCATGGAGACCAGTCCCACTGATCTAAATAGGAGGCTGTTGGGGAAAATCTGCTAGGGCTGTTCCTATTAGCATGACTCAACCGCAAGCAGCATCATAGGCTCTGCCAACCAGCCAACTAGTCAGCTCACCTTGGTAGGACCGCAATGATGTCACAGTATAATGTTGATGCGTCGCAGTGCTAGATTTGGAACCTTCAAATTTAAGTTGTGTAAATACATATGCAAACCATATAAAGAAGATAAATTAATATTTGTCATTTTCAACGTTTGTTTTCAGATTTTTTCTTGTAGGCTTTCTTGACAATCATTGATCCTTTTCATGCTGACACAAAGGCAAACGGTCATGAATCGAAACGATACAATCACAACGCTCTTATACCTGCACACAAGTGACAAAACACACCTGACTAACCCAAAACACCTGTCAAGCTAGTTGTCCCAAATTCTTTAGAGCCCAGAAAAAGGGGAACCAAATTAATGTATAAAAAGTGTCATTTGGAAATGGTGAAAAACCCACATATGCAAAATCCTGAAATAAAAGCTGAGAATCTGTACTTTATCTACACTTTGTGTGATGACAAATCCAAATGTAGGATTGTCAAACCAAAAAAAGGAATGCATCTTTTGCTGTCCCAATATTAGGGGAGTGCACATATTATTGTTCCCAATGTGTTTGGCAGATGCACATATTATTGTTAATTAATCTCTCGAATTGTATTCTGCTTGGTCATAAGCCATGATTTGTGCTCATAATTGTTTCTATTGTGTTGGGTGGATATTGTTAATGGGAAATAAAATTATTCTCAGCCTTCTCATCATGGTTCATTGACCTTAGGTTATTATTTGGAAGAGCTGAACTGGGTATGGAGTGTTGATTCGCCACTGCATTTTAAAGGGATTAAGAAAATGTTGGGAAATATTGATCTCATGATTGTGTATGACAGAAACATTGTTTATGGGTTTCCATATTGATTAAATAACTTACAATGGCAAATCGTGATCCAAATCACATGAACCAGTTTATGTCCGGATTTAAAGATGTGTGTTCAGTGGATAATGTTGGCATACATTGAGAAAGTAAAGAAAGAATTTGCTACAGAGGCAATATCCTTATTTAAAATTTGTAGCATTCACTTTTTTAAGGAGCTTATAGGCATGGAAATAAACCTGGCATTATTCAAATGTCAGAATGTTCACGGCTGGTTGACTGTGCTGACCATCAAAGCCCAACAGGGCTGTTGAAAGCACAAAAGCATTCCCACAAGCACTGTCCCTGTTGTAGCATGTAGCATGTAGCATGGCCACTGAGCCAAATGCATACTTTTCCACAGCTATGTGGGAGTGCTTGAAGAAAACAAGAAAGCATTCCTGAACGACAGTGTAACACTTGCCAATGTCTTTATGTGAATATTGTTATATACAGACTGAACAAAAGACCCCCTATTACTCTAAAAACAAAATGTATGTAGTAAATGTTGATCCATTTTCCTTCCAGGGCTGTGAGGTAGTGGTCAATCTCCTGATGAAGCGGAAATACCTTTTGAAGTGATCTTGAACCTTATTTTTTCTTGAAATATAATCCAGTCAGAGATGAAATCCCACTGATGATTGAAGCTGTACATTCCTGCATTCAGCAATACTGAGTCCAGTAGTGTATGGCATCCAGTATTATTTTGGCTCCTTACTACTGTCTGTCAATCTCTCTTTTACATTTTACAGTATAGTAGAGAAAGGCTCACTTTGACAGTTAAAATTACTGTAAATACCTGTTCTGTGAAGCTTAATTATTTTCAGAATCTTTCCAGATTCTCAGATAGGCACTTCAATGCGTAGAAGTACATTAATCCTCATTTTAGTCAATCGGTGTATGTACTATATACTCTATTTCTATTAGTTTTGTCAATACCAATTGTAAGAACTGGGCCCTGAAAGTATGGTATGCGAAAGACAATACACCAGGAATAAACAAATAAAATAGAGGGATGAGTTGACCTCCTGTATGCAATGTATTCACCACCAACCCAATCATAACTTAATCTCATGGATTAAGCAAATCATTCTCATCATTGGTTGTGTCATATTTAGTAGTATAATAACCATTCTCACCAAACACTGTACCAAGGAATAATCAAATACTCACAAATATTAACAGAGTCAAAATCTAGCCATATTTTGATGACGTGGTTAGTGTTATTCTTTGAGGCTTGTAATTCAGTTCATGAACATATGTGTTGATTACACTGAATGGCCCTGTATTACAGTGTCTGAAATTCACAGGCTGGTTACAGGGCAGAATTGCCCAGGTTCTTCTAGTTTAATGGCTGCAAAGCGAGAGGACAATAAATGTGCCACCCTCATCGCTCCCTGAGGGTCGAGGAGAAGGTGCTAATGAGAACACCTGGTCAAATGGCTGAAGGCGAGAAATGTTCCTGAGACGCTCTGCAAGACTCCCTCAGTCTGTTCTTCTCCTTTTGCTGTAAAGCCCGAACAGCAGAGCAAAGCCGAAGTAAATTATTTTTACAGCATCATTCAGTCTCATTTCCAATTTCTAATCATATCTTTGACAATCATCTTGCTTTAATTAAGATAGATCGGGTATATACCTGCATTAAAATAGTGCAAATCAGATACATCAGATTTAACAAATGCAATAAAGTCTAATCATTTTCTCTCCAACCAGAATATTAAGCAAACTTGAAAGAAAAAAAACCTTTTGGCTATTACTAATATTTCTTAAATATCAAGAACCTTGATTGATCTCTTGTGAGATGTGTTCCTTTTAACAACCTCAAGTAACACTGTTTCACTATAACAAGCATTTGCTTTGTCTAAATTAGTTATGTTCCCATTGCCGACACCTGTGATGTGGAGAATGAAATGGAGCATGAAGAGGAGCATGAAACCAAGCTTAAAGATGAGCATAAAGAGGAGTATAAAACAGAGCATGAAGAGCAGTATGAAGAGGAGCATGAAGAGGAGTATGAAACAGAGCACGAAGAGGAGCATGAAACAGAGCATGAAGAGGAGCATGAAACAGAGCATGAAGAGGAGCATGAAACAGAGCATGAAGAGGAGCATGAAACAGAGCATGAAGAGGAGTATGAAACAGAGCATTAGGGGAACATGAAACAGAGCATGAAGAGGAGCATGAAACCAAGCTTAAAGATGAGCATAAAGAGGAGTATAAAAC
>JACXGK010005482.1:0-27411 GCA_016801125.1 Novumbra hubbsi | reverse complement strand
TCACGATACCTAACGCAGTGGACAACCCTCATGGGTTTTCAACATATGTTTAAGGGTGTGACTGTGTTTCTTATACCTGGTGTGGGCCTCATTGACACAGAGTAGATTCTGAAAGCCCAAAGAAGGCGTGGTCTGTCCCAGCTTCTTGCCCTGAAACACACAGAAACACATACAGTACACACGCCAACACAGACGCCCGCGCATGAAACATGCACATGCATGCAACCTGAGAACAATGTCTGGAACGGAGTGAATGGAAGGTTATACAGCACTTGTGTGAAGTGATTAATACTTTTCCATTCATTCCACGTGATGAGCACACACTCTAATTGAATGTGTCCCAGCCATCACTGCCGCAGGGAGATTTAATAGGGTCATTCATTAGGGCACGACTGTGTTTGCTTAATGTGCTTGGTGTCAGGTCCGCTCTCTCAACGGGTACATCTTAGTAGTCGTTTTCTCTCCTTTAACTGCAATAGACAACAGCACACTGGCTGCTAAACTAAGCATTCCTGTCAGGACCTTGCCTCAAATGGTCCAGTTGAGTCTTACCAGGACACAAGGAAAACACTATTGAGACTTAACCAATTGTAGGACTCCCTCCCTTCCCCCCTCCTCACCAGGCTGTCAGGGGTACACTGATGGCAGCATTGTCCCACTGTTGGCCTGAACTTGCCCAGGTAGGGATTTACAGTCTTCAGCTTTGTCTTGATCTTCAGCGCCCACGACAGCTGACAGGAAAAGGTCACAGTCACATGACACTACATTATGTCTTTACAATTGACAGGATTTTCATTGTGTGTGATAAGAGGACCTTTGATCTGAGACGGACTAACGACTACAGTAATTGGCGGTAGAACGCGTTACAATACCATGTGTACAGTACATCCTTATGATCAGTGAGACCTAATCAATGTTGTAGAATAATAGTAATTACACCGTCTACTCCAATTACACATGTATTGTGCCGTGTGTGTGGATATATGTGTGTTTGTGTGTAAATGTTTGTAGCTGACAGGCAAGCTGGAGAAAAATGATTGGCTTGCATGCGTACATCGATTCCACTAGCACACATAATAGGAGATGAGAAACTAGGCCATGAGTATGGATACAGAACATTTCCGTCCCTGCAGACCCCTTCATAAACTAAATTTCCCAAAGCTAAGGATCCAGTTCACGTCAAACAATCCGATCTGATGCAGCCGGTGCTTCATATTCTGAACAACTAAAATAAAAACTTAGAAGATAAAAGCAATTAGAAGTTTCACTCCCAAAATATTATGACAGATATGTGCCTGTTGAAACACAGTATACAAGTAAGACAGTTGACAGATTAAAGTTCGTAAAACTATCATGATGCCATCTTTTCAGTTACTCTGACATACGCTGAGAATGACCGTCTCTAAATAGCCTATTAAATTGCTATTGACTGATAGTATGTCTTGTTGCATACTCATGAACATGTAGGTTATTTTCTCCCTTCCTGATAAAACAAAAATAACATGACATTAAGAAAAGTTTTAACACTCCTTCATGTACAAGTGGCAGAAGAGCCAATTGAGCAGCAGCCTCCAGACTGAGAGGAGCTGGTCACTGTAACAAAAGCGTTAACAATTTTTATCCAAAGTTTACAACAAGGCCATGGAAATAGTTGCATGTTCTTTTATTGTATTGTAATGAATAATAAAATCCAGTTCAGGTTCATGAACTAGCCCCTTTGTTGCAACTTTCGAGAGGCTCAGGGGGTACTGTAGGGGTAGGTGGGGTGCTAAAGAAGTGGGCCACGGACTGCTCCCTGGGGTACACCCATAGTGAAAGCACATGGCGCAAACACAGATCTGCTCCATACAACCTGGAATGAGTGGCATGGACAGCATCAGCATGTAATTCAAATAAGGATATGGATGGGGGGAGGAAAGTGAGAAAATCTCCACTTCGGTGAGATAAGAATACCTACCCCTATACATACACACTATGTTGACCAGATTTTCTCAGGTTTGGTAGAACACAGTTTGATGGAGAGGGTAGCAGTGTTTTCTAGGGTGATCCATGTCTACGTCACAAGTAAATTGATTGAAGCATAGGCTGAGATGAAGTCTGCTTTGTTGACAGCAAATTGGCAATTCCTGAAACGGCCAAAAACCAGGGATTCCGCAAGGATTGTACGTGTAGGATACAGTATGTTAGAAGGGTTTGCATGACAGGGAGGGGAGTGTCTAAGACACAGACATGGGGAGGAAAGAACGGGAATAGAAAACAAACACATACTTATCAAAGAAACGGCAGAAAGGTCGAGAAAAGCTTACAACAAAGATACTTGAGTGGGAGAATTAAGCCTTGCTCTCTATCCTTCCTCTACAACTCGGCAGAATGCATTTGTTTCAACAACAACACAGCCGCTTACAAGATGGACGCTGTCAGCTACCGCTATAATACCACAGGCACTCAAATACTAAAACTGATTGATAATAGCCAGCCACAGGTGACTTGCAAGAAGTATAACCAGGGAGGCATAGTGATACATAAATTGGGAACAATACTGCAAACTGGACTGAAACTAAACCAAGTCCACAGTCAAAAGTAATGAGCGATCAGCTAGTGCTACTACAAGGATTAAATAGGCAATGTGAAAAAGACTGCACGCAATTTCTACAGGTCAATCAAAACAACATAAGTTGTAAATGAGGGAGGTAGGTGGGGAGCTAGGAGTACCTAACACATACAGTAAGTTGTACTTTGAGGAGGTAGTTGTTTGGTGGGCACTAGGAGTGATCTTACTGCTGGTCTCTTTTGCTGAGTGGCCGGGTGGAAGACGGCTTCACCGAAGCCACCCATACTCTCCTGTACCATGGTGGTTCGTTCCACAGACGTCAGGCACTCTCCCAGGGACCTATCATACCAACACAAGGAAAGAGAGCTGTAATGTATTCAATAAGGCAGACTAAAGGAGGTTTTAAACAGGGTATGGTAAAAACTAAATTGAGTGCAATTAAGCTTCTACTGGCTTGTTTACAGACAATGTTGTGGTTGTTACCTTAATGATTGAAACAGGTGATCAAACAACATGTGATTTCAAGGCCTACTCTAACCGTAAAGCATACCGGAATTAAAAGGTAGTTCTGGGTGCTAAGCCTAGGCTCCATACACATGAACCAGATTGTAATAATTACAGGACAGGTCTGGAGCTGTTGTATCTCCAAGCCTCTGACATTTACAATAAATGCTGATATGACTGCTTTCACCTGACCAAAAGAAAGAACTGAAAACTAGAGCAAGTGACCAACACAATCATCCTATGGGGCAGTTTTTCTAGCTGTATTTCACATTCTAGATAGGATTAAATCCACAGCAGAAATAGTACTAAAACAGACTAATAATTGACATGGGCACCCCTGTTTATAGGCAAAATGAAGGTAGCTATTTTTCAGGGGGAAAGGGCTCCTAGAGGTGAGAGACAAACAAAATGATAAATCACTCCGGCTCCCTCACTCACTGTCTAAAAGGGAGTAACTCTGTCATTCATAACTTTCCAAAAGGTTATTCAACAGTGAAGCTATAACCATAGAGCCCTAGGAGTGAACCTAGATAGACGCACTATACACTTAATAATTCTTAACACAGCATGCATGCACACTACTGAAATAAATAGCAGTCCTGTGCTAGACACTGCACACCACCAACATAAGCGTACTGCTCATTGAAATTCACAGAGTATTGTCCTTTATCACTTCAATTACAGCTAAACCCTGACGCATACACACATCTCCTTCTCCCAAAACGAATTTACTTCCCCGGTCCTCTTGGACAGGAAGCCTTGGTAGAAGTCGACAATCTATCAACCTGAGCCTTTAGCTACAATTAAAGTAATCCTCCCTACGCCACTATCTCCCTTTCCACCTTAACTTTGTTACTACTAACTTTTCTCATGTCCTGGTCCATTCACTCTGCCATTTTCCGTGGCATCGATGCGTCTCAATAAGCTACGTGAAAATTGTAGCTAGCTTGCTAAATTACACGGTTTGCCTAGTCTAGCTAGTTAACAATTTAGCTTACATGACTAGCTCGCTTCCCTTCCAACTTGATTACAAAAGTGTCGAGGAAAGCGCTACTTGCTTAGTTGAACTGTACTTGGCTTTGGTCAATTTAATTTACATTACTATAATATTTTTTTCACATTTACTGGATAAACAGCAAGCTTACTCTTAACTCACGTCGCGATCTTCTGCAAATTCAGTGCGGTACACGCTCAAGGCCGTAACTGGCTTGCTGTAAAGTTAAATGCAATTCTTAAAATGTCCTGAAGAGCGCCCTCTTTAGGAAATTCTAAGGGTCCATTAAACCAACGACTGTTTATGTTAAAACGGACTTAATTAGGTTTTAAATATTACTCTACACCTGTACTTCCTGTTTAGTTGACGGACCCTGAAATGGCGCAGTTACAATTGACACATTTTTTGTAGTATGGAACATTAGTGCAGAGTACTACTTCGTAATAGTTTTGTAAATAAATCTGAAACACTTTGGGCCTGTTTCGCAGACACGGATAATGTCTAGTCCAGGAGTAAAACATCCATTGAGCTTGTTGTTTTAGTATTAGACTAGGCTTAATCCGTGTCTGCGAAATCGGACCTTTGTATATGTTACGTTTGAAACTACCACCATGTGGTTTTATATATATATTGGCAGAAGGTATTGTCCTAAGTGTAATGACTGGAACAAAGAGCAGGTTCATGGTTCCAAACACCAGTGGTGTTATGTTTATTGAACGTGAGGAAGCATCCACAAAAAGGGTTCAGGCAAGAATTCGAGGTCAGAACAGGCACAGGGTCAAAACTGGGCAGACAATATAATCCAAAAAGGGCTAGGCTGAGGACAAGGTCAAGTAGGCAAAACGAGGGTCTGATAACGGGTATGGCAAACACTGAGAAGTAACATTGGAACAGGGAATATAACGGCTCGGTAGGGCCACAATAAACTAACAATACCTGACAAGAACTGACAAGACAAACAGGGCTTATATACACAGGGACAGACTAACACAATGAAGAGGGACAAGTGGTGGTGATCAACAGTAACACTGAAAACAACGGAATACAACCAAAACACGGAATGGACGGAGTAATAACGTAGGCAGGGGGGTAGTATACAAAATAAAAGAACAGGCCTGCTAAAACCGAGTACCTTACTTTAAGTAAGTGACGTCGTCTTTATATTGGTTGGAAAAGGGTCCCATGTCACCTTTGAAGTGACAAATCTGGCATTTTAATAAAACGTTCATAGTGTAAAACCCTGTGAAGGAAATAAAGGTTAGCCACTTCTGACTACTGAGCCTACTTTGTTGTGGATTTACAACCATTCCTTTGATGTAAATAAAACATGGGTCTTGCACTTCTAGGACCCAAGGTCATGTTACAACGTAGTGATTGCACAAATCCAAAAACAAGAGTCAAAACTAAATCAGCAAGACACAAGATAAGCAATCATGAAATAGAGGGGAAAAGGTAGTGGGCAAAGGTTAAACCTTTTTGAAAATATTTCTATTTTGTCAGTGTCAAAGATGGTTGGAGGAAGGGAGTTCCAGAGCCCAGGAGCAATACTGGAGATATCTGTGTCTACCAAAGCTCAGGAAGTTGGACCTGGAGAGGGTTTTAAAAGTTAGTTGAAATATCCTGTATTCAATATGTTGGGAGACAGTGGTCTTCATGGAGCAAATATGTAAGAGTTGCGAAGACGTAGTGTGGGTGAGACGTTGGACTGCAAAGTTTTTAAAATGTGGAGTTTATGGAGGGATGTAGAGTTGATCCTGGAGAGTGGAGTTGCAGTCATCAAGATGAAAGGAGATTAATGTGTGTATCAAGGTTTCGGTAGCAAGACATGAGAGGGAAGATCTGAGTTCAGCAATATTGTAGAGATGAAAGAATAAGGATTTGACAGCATGTTTAATGTGATAATGGAAAGAGAGGGTGGAATCCAAGATGACATCAAGGTTTAAATGCTTGGGGGAGGGGAAGATAGTGGTGTTGTCAATGGTTAGAATGAACTTGCCAGCTTTGATGAGGGTGGATTGGGTGTCATAATTGGACTTCTGTTTAATTACTATTGGGATTTAGATGCATTTAAGATCATATTTCAGAGTGGTAGGATTGAATGTGGGGGAGGGTTCGGGAGCAATTTGGTACTAAGGTAAAACTGAGTGTTGGCAGCAAAACCGTGGAGCTCAAGGTCGAAGTAACTAAAGTATCTGAAAAATGGTGAGGATGTACTTAAAGAGTTTAGCCCTGAGGAACATCCTGTGCCACTGCATCTGATTCTGAGGCGTGGTTTTGAGGGAGGTGTCGCGAGTACAGTTTGTGAGGTTTGAGTGTCCCCAAGCCAGATCTCCAGGTTGGTTGAGGGGAATCTGCTGGCTAACAGCGCTAGAAGTGGTAGTCTAGTCAATAAGTAACACAATGTTTTTGGCAACAGCATTAGCACAAGTGAGGAGGTCATTGACGTTTTTGAGTAGCGCTGTTTTAGTACTGTAGATGGGCCAGAAACCAGACTGAAGAGGCTCAAATTGTTTTTGGATTAGCAGATGGGTTTGGAGATGCATGCACGTGGAATTCATATACTAGTGGGTTTAATGTTAAAACTGACAAAGAGAAATAAAGCTTGTATTTCTTTTTCTGCCTCTCTCTATCACTTTCTCTCCCTGCCCCATTCAATATCGCTAATTATCTCTGATCTGAGCTCTTTCCTTTGGGGAGGTGCTCCACTTAAACTTGCTTTGGTTCCCATATTATCTTCCCCTGGGAACACTCTGCATTATAAATGATTCCCAGGGCCCTAAAAGTTTCCTCCCAAGAGGGTGGAGAAAGGAAAGTGAGATGTAAAGGAGGTAGACAGTGAAAGGGTATTCATTTTTTCATAAAGTATGTGAGGAATCAGTATGTATAAGACTGACCGTTGTAATGGGTTGAATAAGAACTCTCCAGGGAAAAGGAAGGCCACATAGAAAAACCTAAAGCATGCAGATACAAACCAAAGCTAGGTCTATACTAGCTACAGTAAATAAGACACACATTACCCTTTCTCTATATCAATTTGTCTAGGGAAAATACAAGGCCACATGCAAACTGCTAGTGCCATCAGAAGATGTTATATTGGGCCAAAACCTTTAGTTAGACTACACCTAGTACAAAATCTGACATACCGGTACATTAAATAAATATTTATTGATAATTGATCAAAATATCTAAGGTGAATTTAACTCAGTTTCAGATCACACTTTTTGAGTGAAAGTGGGCTCCATTGAAGAAGACCTAGGATGTCGGCTTTATGTTCATAGATGACGAAATTAAGCTTTCAAAGAAAGGAACACCATACCTACAGTGAAACACAGAGGAGGCCTGGTTATGCTTTGGGGCTGCTTCATCTGACACAGGGTGCCTTGAACCGTGCGATGACATCACCAGACTATCAAGGCATTCTGGAGCGACACCTACAGTAAGGAAGAGTGGGCCAAACTACCTGTTAACAGGTATAGAAGTCTCATTGAGTGCTAAAGAAAACATTTGATTTCAGTGGTTGCCTCTAAAAGTTGTGCAACAAAATATTACTTTAAGGGTCCCATCATTTTTGTCCATGCCATTTTCATTTGTTTTATTATTAATAATATTATGTTAAATAAAAAATCTAAAGCAGAGTCTGATTGTTATTAAATATAGAATAAATAATGGTGGATGCCTATAACTTTTGTCAGTTTCAAGTTATATCAAAGAAACATTTGTATTCGTCTTCGTTTTGAGGGGTACCAACAAATTTCGCCATGTTTTTATACATAATTTGTTACATGTTTGGACATATGGATATGTTAGCATTACTGACAAATCAAATATTATAACATTTAACAGATGACAGTGAAATAGTATTTTTGGAATTCTGCCCCAAATATCCAAATAAAGTTCACATGTCTGTGTAAACTTATTAAACATAGGGTCAGTTCACTAAGGTTGTTGAACCATTTAGTTTAAACAACACTGGATGAGCAAAAAACAATTCTCACCTCTCAGGACCCTCAAAAAGAAAATGAGATGATCTGAATACTTGATTAAATGATTGATCAATTATAAAACCAAATGGTCAGCCCATAACTCTGATCTGTGAATGTTGGGTACAACCAGATTGGAATACGTTTCTCTGGACAAAAACCTATAACCCTTGAAAGGATCACTTGTATGAAGAAAAGAAATACACAAACAAATAAGTTAATTACTGAAGTGACGTGTGCTAAGTGCTGGGGTTTAGTGCTATTTGACTTGCCAATTATCTCTGGGATGGGCTAATTAGATGAGAGGTTTGTGCTAAGCTGGTTAATAGATAATGCCCCTGGGATAACATACTGACGGCCATTTACACACACTTTAAAACATTCCCTTCTCTTTCCCTCTGACACACACATACTCATAAGCAAACACACAGCCTCTTTCAAAGCACTTTTTATAGAGTGACTGTGAGTCATATAGACAGAATCTCATTGACATCCTCTTAAGGACTCAGAACAAAAGCAGCTCTTCATTTCTTTCTGTCACCTATTCTCTATTTAGTTTCATGCAGCACACTTCTTATCTCTCAACCACCCTCTTCAATCTGGCTTTTGTTTCTCTAACCTTTCTTTCTTTCCTTTATTTTCAGCTCCCACCTCTTTCACACCCTTTATGCCCTCTGTACATCACATTCTCCCCTTGCAGTCCTTTTAAATGTATTCATTCCCTTTCATCCTGTTCTTTTCATCCCCTGTCTTTCTATATGTCTTTGTCTTCTCTAAACGATAACCTCCACCTCATCCTAGCTATCATTAATGTGTTTTAGATTGACATGGAACTAGCAGAGCCACATTGTGTCTGTCTGCTCCCAGTTCATTTAGACATCATGATTAAGTTTTCAGGATGACAGATAGCCTTGTCATTTCCATCAGGTGATGACAGTTTTCCAGCTCTGCTTGAAAGGAATTCCGTAATTACTCTGAATTAAACTCATGAATTATACAAATTTTCATGTAAAAGCCTGTAGATCTTCATATATATCTCTATTATTACTATTATCTCCCTGAGAAGAACCAGAAGATCCTAAGATCCTGAACACGTAGTTTGCAGACCCACTGCAAATGTAATGGCGTGCGGAGGTAAGAGACCGAAACGCAGGAAAACGTGGATAGGTCATTTATTTACAGACCTCAGTGAGTATATTTCACAAAAATACAGCGTCTGCTGTGTACACAGAACAAGTAACCATAACGGGCGCAGGGACAGGAAACACAGGGGTGGATATACACTGCTGGTGACCCCCAAGTGGGGAGAATCAGGGTAGGGAGCGTACACAAGACCATGGCCAACAGGACACACGCGCACGGTGGTGACTAGAAGGCCGGGGACGTCGACGGCCGGATCCCCACGCGTCCCGGAGGAGGGCACATAAAACCATGAAATAAAACAATAAACATATATGGTCAAGAATGGTCGACTGTCTGCCTTGCAGCTTATTTTTGACAAAACTTACCCCCTCGATCTATATACTCTGCTATGGTTTTATGGCTGCGCTGAGGCTCCTCCACATCCAACCCAGCAGGGTTGTCTACGGAAAAACAGAAATGAAATTAGAATTCAGGAAGTTTGTTGGTGGTCCTCCTTGTCAAAATCGGTCCATAAATATCCTCCCATTTCATTTGTGAAAAGGTGTGTGGGACAACGTGCTCGGTTAGTTGGACTAGAGGACTGCTAAATCCGGTTCCTGGAGAGCTACTGACATGAAAACACCTTTTCCAACCCCAGTTGTGACTTACCTGATTTGGCTTTTCATCCAGGTATCTATTAGAATCCGGTGTGCTAAGGGTTAGAGAGTAAAGCTGGAAGTAGATCTCTAGGGACGTGACTGAGCAGCCCGACAATAGAGCTTTCCTTCCGGATACTTTTCCTGCACTATTGTGAAAGGTTTGGAGTAGAAGATAAGGAGCATGAATAGAATAATTATATTGATATTTCATTTAATTGATGCCTGATTTACTCCGTGGTGCACATGTATTAGGGCAATGAAATATTCCAATATGTACACATGGTTGTATATTTTTATGCCCAGTGGCATTTGCTCTGCCTTAATCGGTAAATAATGAAATTGAATAAAAAAACAAGGTCAATTATGTAAAAAGGTATACGCTGGATATTTTAGAAACGGTGTTTTTTGGTGGATCACAAGACCAGTAATTGTTTGAAGTGGGTCACACTACTTAGCCCAGTGGCATAAACAGCTCCACCGTGATCAGTCCTCAGATGTATTCTGAGATTAGTGTCTGTGAGGTTACTGCTGTTCACTTTCTGTCTCCTGTATCTGCAGCAGGATTACTATACCAAACCAGCTACAAGTTGACAGACATTGCTATTTACTGTGTATATACACGCATTTGCCTTTTGCCTCTTATTGTGTGTGTATGTGTGCGTGACAGAGAAAGACTGTCCTCAGGTCTTCCTAAAAAGAATTTGCTTTAATTTATCTGGGTCTCATGATGACGGCTATAAAAGCAGCTGGCTGTTCAATCGAACCCAAGCAGAGAGGAGAACCAACTGTTTGTTTGGAACAGAGCTAGCCATGTGAGTGTCATTAGATATAGGCTCAAAGGAAAGGCTGTGGGGCTGTGGGCGTTGATTGTGTATGTGTGTTTGTGTGTACAGGTTTTATGAGGTGAGGACACAAATGTTAAAGCAGGAAAGTGCAAAGAATGGTGTCCTCATTGAAAAAGAAAATTGGCGGGGCAGAAGTGTTTGTTTAGACAATTAGACAACTATAAAACATATTTCTTTCTTTGTCAATATTATTACTAAGGTCAAAGCTTTTCCCTCCACTCATCCTTGCCATCCTATAACCACTTTCAGGCACAACAACAAGAAGTCCTGTTCATCTGAAAGCAGCAGTTGCAGGGTTTGCAGCTTACTGTACTAAACTATATTTAATTTGATTCTTTCAGACAACCCCACAAAAACTGTTTCCGTTGTTACAGACTTTGCTAACTTAAAACTGCCTGGGGATCTATACTTTTAAAGATGTTTTTGTTCTGTGTTTGACATTTTTAATAAACATTTTTAATAAACCAATAAAACCAATGTTCTTTGCATCCAGAAAGGGGGATGTGGTGCAGTGGTTTACTGTTGGAATAGAAATGATCGGGGAGACCAGAGGAGTGTGTTCTTTTATGAGAGCTCATCTTAAAGTAGAGCTCCTTCTCTCTATCTCCATCTCTTAAGTCAGCTGCTGCTATGAACAGCCAGACATAGGACGCCTCTCGAAGGTCCCGAAGAGAATCCCACCCAATAACAACTACCATCCATTGCGTCCTCTCCTCAATCACGCTTCCCCCGCATCCACCCACACCCCCCTATACCCCTATAGTGGAACCGCACCAGTCTGTGCTGCTGGGAAATGTAGTGAATACACATTGAACAACCCTTTTCATTTAATGTTTCCTCTTATTGCAATCTTCTCCCCCCCCCCCCTCCTGCCTGCCAGTGCAGCCTTTGATCTGTAGCAGATGTAAGGATGTCAAAGCTATGAAATCTATACTGGATCTCTCAGAAGGCATTCACTTCTGACTTTTATGCACTTTATCAGTTGTTTCCAAAGACATTATAGTCATGCTATATCAGCTAGGAATCTAAACTGGTCCGCTTTACTGAAGTAGGAGCATATAACAACACATGCTGGTGCCAGAAGAAAAAGAAAAATGTCGGTGTAACTATTTGCATGAAATGGACTGTAGCAGTCCTCACACGCTAGGGTGTGTGTAAGAGTTTTGACCGACACAAAGGCGGATCGGGGAACTTGTGTGTGGGTGTGTGCATGTCAGTGGGAGTGGGAGTCCATTGGGGCAAAACGGGCTAGTTAACCTTTCAGATCGGCTTCTACAGAGACTGACAGGCGACATCAGGACAGAGGAGAGAGCAGCAGGGAGGTTCCCAAACACAAACACGCACAGGGCTGGGAGTCAGGAAAGTATAGAGTAGCTGTGTGTGTTGTTCTACACTAAGCCATGCCAACTGTAAAACTGTGTTAAATGTCAGGCACAAATCCAACTCCCGCCCACACTCATGTTCTCACCAGAAAAGCAGTTATGCAATAAGATAACATATAGCTATAATATGGTCCTTGGCGAGAACCTGGTTATGTGTGCGTTTCTGTGCGGTTCTGTCCGAGTTGACATAGATTTGAACTATGATGAACTGAGCTGATTCTGATTTCTGCTGTGCATTCATTTCTATCTGTTTAGTATGAGGATCTGCTGTTCCTTCCAGCATGTCTGGCCTTCACTTAGAGTGGTCTGACAAAACTAAAGATGAGACTGTTATTTTTCATGCAAAGCCTCTTCTGCTTTGGTCTATACAGTATCAAAGACAAGTGAAAAAACCTTTTTATGCTCCAGTGCTCTCTCTCCCACTCTCTCTTTCTGTTACTCTAACTCTATAGCTTTTTTGAGAGGTAGTCTTTCATTCTGCTCCTCTCTCTACTTTCCTTTCACTCTTCTTTCTGCTACTGCTGCACAATTATTTAGTTTTTCTCTTTTATTTCTGTTCTCTACGCCTCTTTCCTCCCTTCATTTAAATTGCTTTTATGTCCAAAGACAGGATCGACATGTCACTTTCAGAAGAGGTCATTTTCTTTCCCCCTCTCTCTATCTGAACTGCTCCTTTCTCTGTTTCACTGGGTCTGTGCTTCGTTCTCATTCGCTTTCTCTTTATTTATGTGCTGGCAGGTTATTGGTCACCTAGAAGCCAATCTTGTGTTGATTGATCCTCTCATCTCTTCTGCATTAGCACAGCAGGGATGGCCCATAATATTACCATCACCAATAAGACTGATGAAGGTAATAAAGATACACATTATCATCACCTGAGCTGATAATATAACTAATGAGGGAGAACGAATGGCACGCACGCATACGTGCATGGACGCAAGCACCCACGCATACACTAACGCACACACACACCCATACACTGAACCAGGCCTTAAGCATGTGAAATATAGTGTGATAATCAAATTACGGAGTTCATGTAATAACTTTGGAGATTAGCATAAAGGGCTAGACAGAGATGGAGACTGCAGAGCCAGACTTTTCCTCAGTACCAGAGAGGATCAAAAACGTTTAACCCTGCGGAGTCTGTATGGCACTAATCAGGAGCCTGTGAACTTCACAGCCTTAAAACAATCCTTCCCGACATGAAACCCAGAGAACTTAGCCAAACTATGTCAAGACTTTCCCTCTCCTCTTCCTAGAAAGAGCTGACAGGCAGAGGGGAGTAGGAAGGGCTCATTTATATTGGTGCAAAAGAGACAGACAGGTCTATTTTGTAGACTCAGCACATTCTATCCCTGACTGAGCTGGAGGAGACGAGGGGTAGAAAGAAGGGTTGAATGAGACAAATGGTGGGGAGGAGAAAAGCACAGAGATAGATGGAACTCAGCCGTAACATCATGCATGGATGGCTGTGTTTAATTGAGGGACTACAACGTGGCATCCATAACTGCTTAAGAGTGGAATAAAATCCAGCCTCAATCCACAGATGAGATGTCTGGACGACGCCAGGCTAAGGATTTCATGATTGCACCACTACATAACTAATGATTGATATGGGAGCGCGGCCGATGTGTCAGGTGTTCAGTCATGTGGAGAGATACTGTAATGGTGGATAAGATTCCACTTTGACATACCATTTTATCTTTGGCGGTCACAGTTGAGCACACTCTCATAGACAAGCACAGTACAGAGAATAAGACAAACGTTAAACAGCATGCAGCATTTTCTCTCCCTCTCTCTCATGCACTCTCTTTGTCTCTCTACTTGGAAAAGGGATATGGTAAAACGGTGTGGGGTGGCAGCAACGTTGACAACTGATTTGGCCAATAATTTAATTTGCAGATCATTTAGATGGCAGCTAGGTTTCTCTCTCAGCCAGGTTTCTCCTCTCAGGCTCCAACCCCCTTTTTATACAGCTCAGAAGAGTTACCGAAGAGCAAGTTAGCATTTTTATGAATCTTGATCTGAGGGCGGATCTGCCTGAAAGGGAGAAATGATGTAGTTGAGAATGATTAGGGCAAAGCGTACATGTAGTCAGCAAATGTATGATATATTCAAAACAATTAAAGTGGGATATTAGGTATGTCATGGTTAGAGTTAGAGTAAGTGTGGGGGTTAAGGTTAGGATTCATGATAAGGGCCAGCTTTAAACTTGTTCAAATGGCCCCTTTGAGCATGCAGAACATTTTATATGTAAGTTCCACCATCAACAATGAGGCAACCTATCCTTGTATTTCTGCCTTGGAGGCAAATTTGCCTTCAGAGAAACACAGTAAATCACACAGGACATCCCAGTGGCACCTTAAAACCCCCATTACTTTGACAAGAGTGGAAGTTTAGGGGGAATTGGGAAGGTTATGGGAAATATAGTAGAAGGTTATGGGAAATGGAGTAGAAGGCTTGGGGAAATGCTTGTTTTAAGTAACCTAAAGTACTCTTTTTCTGTGGATTCTGAGGCAAAAAGTGCTGTTGTAGAGAACCCAGGAATATCTTCTCAATCAATGGGTTAACAACACTTACCTTCCCTGTGTTACAGAAAATACCTATTAGAAATGCATTATTGATCTATTTTATGAAGTTAGCTACCACCTAAACTCACCACCAAAAACAAAAATTCACATCACTATGCTAGATATTTGTATGATGGAAATATATTTTACTGGGACTGCAAATCTTAATTTTTCTGGTGTGAACACAAAATATTCATAATACAGGGATTATGGCAGAACAGGAAAGGGTATGCATATTGTGCTTTATATGTTTTTGCGGTAATTTGTGTGTAGATTGCGCAAGATGTTTCTTTCATGATTAGGGTAAAAGTAGGGGAGATTGTGTGTTATGTATTCGCAGCAACTCCTGGTGTAGGCAAACCGAAGTTGAAATACATTGAATTTCTGTTCACATGACTGAGTTTCTGATACAAAAAAAAGAATCAAAAGTAATCATTTCCAACCGGGGAAACAAAGGTGTGTTTTTATTTTAGATGTTTAGACACCCACTAAAAACTATAATGTCAGTAAGTTTTAGAATATCAGACAGAAAACGTCTTCTCAAACTGAGGCATTTCTGGTCACTGGCGGTTTTAATCAAGCAAATCTATGGAGAGTAGCTCAAAAGGTGGCCACCAACAGAAGTGATTATTTAGTTTCCACAAGACAGATGAATGGACAAATAAGAATTCATCTTAAATCCTATACTGTAGCTTCAAGAATGAATGTGCTTAATCCTAAAAACTCATGCAGAACTCTGGATTAGCACTTTCACTTAATGAATAACATTTTAATGGGGTGAATATTCACAAAGGCTCTGCTCCAGATGGCATCCCATATCACATCTTCAGATTGTGTGCCAGGGATTTTGTGGACGTCTTCCACCTGTCCCAGGATGTAGTTCCCACTTGCTTCAAGGGCGCCACCAAAGCCCCAGTGCCCAAGAAGGCCGTGGTAACTGGTCCTCATAACTATCACCCCCCCCATGTCTCCATAAAGTCCATTGAGAGGCTTGTCACGGCCAATCAAAGGCTGTATCAAACACAACCACACCTCCTCCCTGACTCTTAACATCGGTGTCCTCAGCCCTCTGCCTTGCCCTCTGTTATCCTAGTTTGTATGTGGACACATTCTACCCTGGTTTAAATCTTTTTTATCTAAAAGATATTCGTTCGTATGTATAGGTGTCCTCTGACAAATCAAGGTATGTTTTGGTGTTCTTCAAGGCTCAGTTTTGGGACCATTACTGCCTCTGGGTGATGTCATCAGGAACCACAATGTAAATGTTTACTGTTATTAAGATGACACACAGTCATATATCTCGACGAAGCGTGGAAAAGCCCCAAAATTAGCTACTTTGGAGGCATGCATCTCAGATATTAGGAAATGGATGACAGAAAACGTTTTGCATTTTATCTCAGAAACAAACAGAAATGCAATCTGTTTTAGGACCCAAGAAACAAAGAGCTCTGTTGGCAAATATCAAAATGAACCTTGACGGTTATATGGTCATATCCCAAAGAACTGTGAGAAACCTTGGCGTTACCCTCAACCCTGAACTCTCTTTTGATGAACATATAAAAACATAGCTGCTTTTTTCATCTTTGGAACAAAAACTGATGCAGAAAAACGAATCCATGCTTTGGTCACTTCTAGATTTGATTTTTGCAATGCTCTAATCTCCTGATAAATCAAGAAATAAACTTCATGTACATTGTCTTGCTTCTACTTATCGCGCGGAAATCTAGCCATATATACCTACACGTAACCTAAGATCACAAGATGCAGGCCTTCTGATTGTACCTAGAATTTCTAAACAAACAGCTGGAGGCTAAGCTTTTTCACATAGAGCTCCGCTACTGCTAAAGTCTAATTTCTTTAGCGCGGTCTACGACAAGTGTAGCCTGACCCAGGGGTATGACACGGAACGAAAAGGCTTCAAACTGTCCACAGCTGCTGTCTTGCCAGGTGGGCTCTCATCTCCACTGGGATGCCTGCTCTCCAATGCCATTCAAGGGCGGAGTCACTGGCTTGCTGTTGTCTCTCCATTGCGCCCCTCAAGCAATTGGAGTGAACTCTGCTGGCAATACTCGGCCCTCATTCAGTGTGGTTGCGGTTGGTCGATGTCCCTTTGGCTGAAGATTGGCCATGTGGGTGAATTGATTTCTTGCCTGTTGGGCCCAGTCCATGGCCTCCCTCAGATAGGGCCACAATATTTTAGACACAAGGTTTTATGCTGCAACCTCAGACACAAGGTTTTATGCTGCTATATTATTGTGCCAGGGGAGTAGGGTCAGTTCTCCTTCAATCTAAGGAATGCAATTCGCTAATTTCTTTCCTTGTCTCCGGTTCCGTTTCAACTTCGTTCCCACACCACTGGCGTATCAGGCCCAAAATACCTTGACCCGAGCCCTCCTGGTTGAGTTACAGATCAAGACGATACCTGACGATTCTAGCTGCCACTCTGCTGACCACCCTATCATTGCACCCTGGACTGTCCATGTCCTGCCCATCAGGTCATGATTGGGAAGCTTGTGCTCAGATCAACCCACTTGTGGACCAAGCACATAAGATCCAGACTGGACTCTACATAAATGAGACATCCTTAGTTAGTATTGACCTAAACTGGTTTTAAGATTAAATGATCGGTATGAATCACAAATGATGTCTGTACCTGACATCTATAACTGAGGGCACTATCACAAGACCGTTAATGTCGGGCACATGCATTTGCACCATCAATGCAATGTACGATATGACAAGCTCCCATATCAGTTGATGTTTTATAGACAACAACCTTGTTAATCTGAACCCGTACAATCATAGCCCGAGTCAGAGTCTATGTGTTCTGTGCAACTGTATGCCGGTGTGTGAACCTTTACTTTTTTGTTTTAACAAGTATCATAAATCATTGAACTCACATCTCTGCTATATTATTCCAATCACTTCCTTCCACCCCAGGGAGGCACAGCCCTCAAAGACACACAGAGGAGAGATGAGGAACGAGAATCAAAGGAGAATACAAAAGATTTATCTGACAGCCTCTGTAGATGGGATGACATAGGCATGTTATTATGAATGACGACAGCATACAACAAACAACCAATCCCTGGTAACAACTTGTGAAGTAGGTTTCCATTGATATTTAGGTTGGATGTGTCCAGTCATTTCAGATTACGTCATATATGTTAAGTACGTCATTTGATAAATTAGAGATAACAGTAACGGTGATATTGTCTCTAACAATGACTTACTCCCTTGCACTTTTTATATTGTATTAAATTACAACATAAAACAGGTTTTCCACTGGTCAACACAAAAAAATTAAGTGAAAAATGTAATCTACAAATTAAATAAATTACAAATACAAACTATTAATTGATTGCATAAGTATTCAACTAATTTAGTCAATATTTGGGCAAGGCACCTTTGGCAGCAATTACAGCTATGAGTCAATTTGAATACGTCTATACCAGCTTCGCATACCGGACACAGCCCATTAATATTTGCAAACTTTTTTCAAGCTCAGTGAAGTTGAGGACATTTGGTGAACATTTTCATCTCTTTCCACATTTTCTCCATTGGATTGAGTCTCGGGATTGGACTGGGCCACTCCGGGACACAGCCTTTTTTCATTTTTAAGCCTCTCCAGTGTGTCTTTGGCTAAATGTTTGGGATTATTGTCCTGCTGAAAGAGCTTCTCTCAATTCCCAATTCTCTTGCAGAGGAAACCATAACATGCTTTCTTTCAGGATTTCTATGTACTTTGCTGCATACATTTTGCCCTCTATCTTCACAAGCTTTCCAAGCGCTGACGCAGGGTTAAAGTATGCATAGTGTCTCCCATTTGATCTGTGAATCTTGATTGCAGACAGGTGGACATTCAACTAATTATGTGACTTCTAAAGACTGGTTGCTCCGCAGCTTATGGAAGTTTTTGTTTTTGCCAATTAGTGGCGAAAAACCCAAATAAAATATATTTAGATTTTATCTTGTAACACAATAACTGTGAGAAAGTACAATGGGGGTAAACTTTTTTTTGAAAGCCACTATACATGCCTCTCTAAATTCGCAACCTTCCACATTTCCCATCTGCCTGGCTAATGCTTCAAATTACATAGCATTTATATAAACTCACAGATGGACACCCCACAAGCCCACTGATTCAAGAACACCTACTATTTAGAATCCTGGTATTCAAGTATTTGAAAATGTTTTTAAATGTGGGTTTATTTGACAAGGTCAGGAAAAGCTGACTCAGTAACATTAAAGCTATTGCAGCAGAAGGACATACTAAGGTTTCACTACTATCAGAAACAAACCTGACAAAGTGACTCCAGTGATCACAAACACAGGACAATTGAGTTGTGAAAAAACATTGCCACTAGTAGCTTGAGTGGCCGGCACAGTCCTCTGACCTCAACCCTATTGTGCACTGGGATGAGATGGAAAGGACTGTCTGCGGTATCAATATAGCCTTGTCCAATCTGCAACTACTGCGTTATTTCCCTTCAGACCATTTCTAACACCCTGTAGATATCAATGTCTAAATAATTCAGGTTGTTCTTGAAGCGGAGGTGTCAAACTCAATATTTAACAAGTGTATTAAAAAAACGGGCAACTCAGTGTTAATATATATATATATATATTAATTAGCTTATTTGGTTTAGAAAAAGTGCTAAAGTATTAAGAAAGGTTTTCATAATCAAACCAAGTTAGCCAATAACCAACACTATTCATTGCAGGGAGCTATATGGCTCCTTGTAATACCTGCTGTATTTATTGGATTTCAACAGTTTGTTAGTTACTTTGAATATTGTATTTATTTTAAATCAAGTGACTGCAGCTAACTTCAGCTAATGCTGCAATGGCTAACGACATTAGCAACGTTAATGTAGATGTAGGAACAACATTTCTTGGTTTTGTTTTGGGTTTTTATTATAATTATTATTCTTAAATAGACATATAGACATAGGCTATAAGAGGTTGGTGTACAAAAAAGCCACACATAGGCAAATGGTAGTTCTGATGGAGCTACACAGATGCACTGCCAGGAACAGACAAAACTGTCCGTCAACAATTACTCAGACGCTTTGTAGTCATTTTGTAAAAAGGCATGTGATAGGCACATTAAACATTCTAGAAGGTTGCTCATGAAATTAGACCAAAATCCCTAGATGCGTCAGTTCCTGGCTGGGGGCCTCTAGCCATCTCTATGTGCCCAGGGGTCACAGTCGGGACCTGTCAGCAGAGGTGCCTCTAGGCATCTCCACGCTGCCTGTTTTGTTCTCCCCAATTAGGTGCAGCTGTAACCAGTTGTCTCTTATTAGGGACCCTATTTCAGTAGCCCTTCTGTGTGTTCAGTTTTTGTGGTTCATTGTTAGTGCCTAGTGTGAAGCCGCCGTTCCGGTTAGTGCTGCCTTGTGTCCTGCCTGTGAACTGTGACGAGATGTTTTGGCCTAAACGCTAAACACTTGGTTTGTCGGTAGAGCGTGGTAGTGGCAGCATTGTTTCTGAGAACAATGTCATTGACAGACTGAGAAAATCCTTGAAGAATACCGGCATCAGTCTAAAATACATTTAGAACCGGCGCAGACATTTACCTTTCAGCAATACTTTTTTCCTAAACACATATGTTGAAGTGCAATGAGAAAAGTGTAACTAGCTGTTCTTCATTCAGTTCATTTTCTTTTATTATATATTATGCACATTCCAGCTCCTGGCTTCCTGGAGGAGCTGGACTGTGCAAACTGAATGGGCTGCAACAAACAAACAGCTTAAGCAGAGTACCCGTGCACACACACACACACACACACAAGCACACAAACATATTGCAAAAAACCAGAATAACGATAATTGTGCCTTTTCTTTTTTATCTAGTTGTAGATTTAGAATGGGAATGATTTGAATAGACACAGCTTGCAGCTATAAGCATTATATTCATTGCAGGACTACGTCATTTGCACAGAACTGAAATGACAGGCACTGAATATTCAAGCAAGCCAAATGCCCCCCTGCCATTCACATTCACATCATAGCTGGAGACCACGTAGGATGTAAACTGTCGTTTTTTTGTGGTTCTGATAATTGTGGTTGTGCAGGGATTCTTGACAACGCTTATCTTTGGGATGTGTCTTGGCTTTGGGAATCTGCGTTGTAGAAAGCAGGCAGCCCAGGCGATTTGCGCTCCCTTGCTGGTTCCTGGCAGACAGAGGCGGCCCTTGGGGCTTTATCAGTAAGGAACACTCATTGGGAATCAGTCCCAAAAAACAATTTATGGTAACCATTAACACACACCACATGCGGCCCGGAGTATGTGCTAACACACACACAAACACACAGGGAACCTGTCTCAACCACCAATTTAGCCCTTGCATTTGAACACACACACACAGTGCCAAACATCTTCCGTCCGAAAAGGCCTGTGGAAAAAACAAACCCAAACAGGCCAATACTGTTTCGATTCCAGTGATCAGACCAGTTTAGATCCGAGAGTAGAGAAAGAGAGGGAGAGAGTAGAGAAAGAGAGGGAGAGAGTAGAGAAAGGGAGGGAGGGAGTAGAGAAAGAGAGGGAGAGAGACAGAGATAAAGAGAGGGAGAGAGTAGAGAAAGAGAGGGAGAGAGTAAAGAAAGAGAGGGAGAAAGAGAGGGAGAGAGTAGAGAAAGAAGAAACTTCAGAAGGGACCCCATCAATAAATGAGTAAGGCTATGGGCAAATGATCCACATTTAGCTTATACAATAAAGGTATTCATGGCTATACACAAATAAGATCATCTATGATTCGAGCTATTATCTGACTCGGTCGGATATTACATTATGTAATATTAGCATCAGATCTGGATTGGATCATGCACAGTGGCCATGGATCTGTGTGTAAATGTGTGTAATAGAGATTGAATCAGAAATGATCATGTTAAAGAAAGAAAATAAATATCCTCAATAAATAACTCATAACTCATAACTAATTTGGTACTTGTTTCAGAATCAGTTCTTTCAGCAATAATCGCTCTCTTCCTGTGACTGTTTCTGTCTAGCTGTCATTATAGAACCCGTTACTGGCCATTCCAGCTGCCACTCTGCCGACCCTCTCCCTGTCCTTGTCCACCTGGCCCCGCTTCTGACTTAGATGAGGTTTTATAGACTCTGGACACGGCCCACATGCCTTTATTAGTTATTACAATTGTTCACCGGTCACTGCCAGAAGAGGACTGGTCACCCCTCCGAGCCTGGTTCCTCTCTAGGTTTTATCCTTGATTTTGGTCCCTTTAGGGCGTTTTACCTTGCCACAGTGCTCCAACACTGATGTTGCTTGCTCCTTGGCGTGTCAGTCCGGGTATTTTGTAAAAGCACGTTGTGACAACTTCTACTGTAGTAGGGCTTGATACATTGGGTTGATTGATTGATTGACTTTATAGTAAGCCTATTGCAACTTTGTTTGAAATGGCTGATGTCTGTGCGTCAGTGTTAGAAAAGAAGTGTAGCTGTGAGGCCTATACATAAAGAGTGTTGGAAAGAAGTGTAGCTGTGTGGCCTATACATAAAGAGTGTTGGAAAGAAGTGTAGCTGTGAGGCCTATACATAAAGAGTGTTGGAAAGAAGTGTAGCTGTGAGGCCTATACATAAAGAGTGTTGGAAAAGGATTGCATCTTTGACATCATATAAATACTGTAGACATCTTGTGAGGGAATAAGAGAGAGGGATCCAGGGAGAGGAAGAAAAAGATCAGCAGTCTTTGTCAAGAGAAAAATGTGAACATTGAAGGGCATTCATTCATTTCCATGACTAACTGAAAAGCTAATGAAATCAAACATCATAAAGGCTTTTTTTTGTGATCATGAAGACAACAACTGACGTCCTCATTTTCTCTCCCAGCCTCAGGGACTACATTATTTCTGCTTTCAATTGCCACAGACAAGAAGAATAAAATACAAAGCACTGAACACAAAAAAAATATATTATTAACCCAGAAACACATTCATTCCAATAACGTGAAGCACTCTGGGTGTTAATGGTGTATGAAAGGGGCAAACAAATAAAGTTGATTAGTTACTGTTGTCATCAATCCTTTCATTAAGAGATCCACTCATCAAAATGAATGAAACAGCGGTAATGCATGAGCACTCAGTAGAGAGATTTTATGCGTGTGTTTTTCACAGGATCTCCCACTCCTTCCCAAAACAGAGCAAATAACATATATTTGTCTTTTATTTAATGTATTAGGACACACTGCTGAGCATAGATGGGGTCGACCTTTAGTAGGTGCATCAAAAGCAGAACTGTTTCCATTTAGCTGTCAAGGGGTTCAAATCAAAGGGATCTGGAGATAGAAAGCGAGAGGACAGAGGGATGGACTGATAGTTGGGAGGGGGTTGTTAAGGTTAAGTACAATACAATAATAAAATCCCTCCCACGCTGCCTTTTATTCTATGACTGATTAGTAATTGCTTTCACAGGGTGTATGTGTGTGTGTGTGTGTGTGTATAGTGGCCTATGACTTGCTGGCCTCATGTAACCATACCTCCAACATTACATCATTGACCCTTTTTGGAGGTCTGGTTAATTTTGTAATAGTAAAAACTTTTTGATTTTTTTTCTGTGTTTGTCGGTGGTTCATTAGACGTGTCACGATTGGGGCAAAGCAGTGCTTACATTAGATGTTGTGTGTTGTAGTTAATCTACTCCAGGAACCAAATATGACAAAATAAAACCCTGGAACCTACATTTTTATATGATAGATTCTTTACCTTTTTACCAGACTGAACAAATGTATTGCAGTGGTTCTGTTTACATCGGGTACCTCATCACTTGGTTTGTAGAACCAATGTATTACAGGATGCAAAAATGTCTAAGAAGACCGGGGTTCTGTACATAACTTAGCAAGCAACTGCTAAGGTATTCTTAAAACAAAGCCCAGGTGTAGTCTTATAAAAGATGTCTGAACCTTGCTGTCATGCAGTGCTTGTTGCTAGTCCATCTGTTAGTAATGTTTGTACTTTTGTAAACATTTTCTACATGCTTGAACGTTTGTACTATAGTAGCTTGCCAGAATCAGTTTTATACATTCTGGCTGGCTACTATCTATGTTTATTAGCTAAATACAATCAAATCTAAAAGTAACATTCTGCATTTTTTTCTAAATATTTATGTCTATCTATCTATCCCACCTCCCACCCATACCACTAAAATAGAATTGTGCTGTTACGGAGGTGAGGCATTGATGAAATGGTCCCAAACACTTGGCCTCATTTGGAAAAGCCTGGTTTTCCCTCATCAATTACACCCATTTTACCTAATTACAGACTCCTGTTTCACTCATCAATGACGCCAGTTTTACCTCATCACAGACCACAGTTTTACCTCATTACAGACACCTATTTTTCCTCATCAATGACACCAGTTTTACATCATCACAGACACCCACTTTATCTCATCAACGACACCAGTTTTACCTCATTACAGAGACCCATTTTTCATCATCAATGACACCCGTTTTCCCTCATCACAGACTCTTGTTTTACCTTATCACAGACACCCGTTTCCCCCATCACAGACCCTGTCTTCCCCAATGTTTCTTGTCGGTCTTTGTTTTGGTTTCTACCAGATCTTTACCAGTAGCATTGTTCTGTCTTGTTTTATTTTGTTCCTGTCTTTCCCAGTTTGTTTTTCCAGTTTTCTGCTTTTGCTTTTGTTCATTTATTAAATGTCCTTCGTTCTGCACTTGTGTCCTGCATCCATGCTTCAACGTTACAACATGCTGAGGATATGATATTTCACAAATAGAATGGTGTACACACTGTGTCATTAAGGGTTTACTCCCACAATTAAACCACTGTAAAAAGAAATTAATCAGCACTAACAACCATTTTCCATCTTGAAGTTTTATGCCCTGCTCATGTTTTTTATGATTCATCATTGTCGCCAATAACATTTGCAGTGGGATCATAACAGAGGACATTTAGTCGTTCCTGTCTTGGCTTGTATTGTAGCGTCATTTTGAATGCAATATAGTACTAACAGTCATGTCTCAGGTACTAACAGTCAAGTGCTGAACTCTCCCTGACCTGTCTTGTCTTTTGAGAAGGATACATTCCAACATAAGGGTCCTCATCTCCAGGGTTGTGGTAGCAATGTGAATAATGATGATAATATCATCCTACGTAGATCAGTTGCGGTGGTCAGGAAATTAGAATGGGTCCAGTGATCCTGGCAGATGTGGGCCATGACAATCCTCCTGAAGGACTTTATGATAATGAGGTGAGTGTGACATTAGTGAAGCGTTACCTAGGACAGGGACAGTTTGAACATGTCTGTAAAGACAACTGATACCTGACTACCAGACTGGGGATTTATAATGGTTCACTTTATTTTCTTTATTTGAATTGTTTTTTTCAACGGAGAGAGCGGAGAGAAATAGATAACGGGGATTTGCCCAGTAAGAGGAGTGGGCTCTTATAGCAGAAAATGCAAACCCACACTGCAGTAGTAAATGTGCCCCTGTGGCAGCGGCCCACACCACTGGAACACCCCTGGCCCAGTGGTCCTGTTCCTGCGTTACGTTAGTTTGGGAGTCAGGCATTAGGTGGCGCCATGCAGATAAATGTACCTTCCTAATCCATAAAGGGTGTGGTCCGTTCCACCTGCCTTATGAGTCTAAGTTGCTAAATGCTTGAGTTTGTGTTTTCATTTTGCGTTCATAATGAATTCATATACCTTGTTCACTGTATTTTGTATGCATCGGTCGCCACATCTGGTTTTCAGCAGGATGTGGGTTTCTCCATTCATTATCAAGGTCTTCATTTAAGATCAAACAGAATGCTGTCGAACACCATCCTTGCATTCCATAATGAAACCTGGGAATGCTGATGTTTATTTCTTAATGTTGGTGGTGTCCTGGGGGAATTAATTTAAACATTTATCCTTATTATTCTCAAAGCAGCTTGGGGTGAAACTTGTCCACCATCTCACTCTTCAATTGTCTTTTCATATGTTGTCTGGTAGCCTGAATGGCTTTGTATGCATCTACGATAATTGTGTACATCTACATTGTTTCCCCACCGCCTTTGGGCGGGATCAAGAAGCCTTTGCTTTAATTTCACAGTGTTTCTTCCCTCATACAATTGACAAGTTGAATCTGAGGCCTCATAGCTAAATCTTTACCTATAACTTGTCCAGCTCAGTTACAGGGAGCTTAGAGAGAATTGAGGCAGGATTTGTGTACTTTCCTGATCTTTTAACGCGCTGAATCCTTATTTAGAGCAATATTTGAGAGGCGAATAAAACAGGAAGTCTTTTCACGTACACACAAATCTATTCACAAATGTTCTATGCATTGGGAGCATTTTAAGTTAACTGTTAATGGTCCTCTGTAGTTCAGTTACTAGAGCATATTAGTAGAGCCTGCAGGTTTACATTTAGCTGGGGCACACATGTATATTGTATATATCTGTATATTGCATTGAATAAAAGTGTGTACTAAATTACAGATGTCTTAATACAGTAGCAAACATTTGAATAGTCACACTGGTATTCACACTGGTACAGCATAAATGAAAATGACCAAAAGAATATACCAGAATAATTGCACTTCTGCAAGGCCGTTCTTAGCAAGGTACTTTAACAGATTTGTTTGTCAGACCTCTGAGGCCCCCGAGTGTTATGTATGCAGGACACCCTTCACTATGCACTTGGAAAGATGAACAACCGTCACAAAGAAGCTTAGCAGACAGCATGTTGACTGGCTCCTCAGAAAGATTGGTGAGAGTGACTCCAAGTCAGAGGGAAGCAAGGAGGTACAACCACTGAAACCTACATATTTCCCTAATTCCTTTATTCAAGTATTTACGATATTATTAGTATTTGTTTTGAATGTTAACATGTATTAGAAAGGTTACATAGAAGAAATGTCCTAAAGAGTGCCCTATTTCATTGTATGCCTGTGAATACAAAATACCTGCCAAGCCAAACAATTTTTATGACTATAAATGGAGTGAAGTTCGAGAATTCAGTAAATGGAGGTCATGAGGTCAGGAACGTTTTGAGCCATCATCTCCATAATGTCTGTGAGTCACATGATCTGCCTCCACCAACCCAACACACTCATTCTCTCTGCAATGCATCCACCAACACTTGTCACACACTCGTTGGCTGAGGTAAGAAATGGAGCAGGACTCTCACACAATGAAATCAATTTACAGAAATGTCTGCAGAAGACAGGCCCCAATGACCAGAGCCTGCCAGCCTATGTGGGTCAGACGAAAGCAATCTGATTTGATCATGAGAGTATAATTGAAATTAGTTATATAGTAGCTTTGATGAAACAGATCAGAAAATGGTTTGACTGAAATTAAAAACCTAATCATTTATGTCCAAATAAAAAATATTTGAACAAATCAACACAAAAGCAACAACCTAGCCAATACTTTATCGCAGCGTGTATGTATGTTTATATATATACTGTATTAAGACTTTTATATATGTTTTATATCTGCTGTATGAAGTATACAATTTCTACCATTGAAATATTCTCATTAATCAGGAATAAATAATTTCTAAGTTTTAAGTAATTGCTAAAATACATGCACCCACCTCAGATGTAAAGAACTAAGAGTAGACAACTTTTAAAATATGCAGGTTAATATATATTTTTTCATGTGCACATGCGTTACGTTAACTATAATTTGGTGTGTTTGTTCGCCTTCTGATTTCATGTTAAGATTCTGTCCATGTTTGTGTTTTCCATTTTTAATTTTTTGTGCTCACTCCCCTCATGTCCTCTTTACAGGATCACACTGTGCTCACTCCCCTCATGTCCCTGTTACAGGATC
>JACXGK010005481.1:14163-32968 GCA_016801125.1 Novumbra hubbsi | reverse complement strand
ATATCCCTACCACCCTCCCATTCACCTGGGGTTGATATCCCTACCACCCTCCCATTCACCTGGGGTTGATATCCCTACCACCCTCCCATTCACCTGGGGTTGATATCCCTACCACCCTCCCATTCACCTGGGGTTGATATCCCTACCACCCTCCCATTCACCTGGGGTTGATATCCCTACCACCCTCCCATTCACCTGGTATTGAATAGGCTTATCTACGGTGGTCCTGCACAAATGGCATTTATTGCCTTTGGAAGGTATCCAGGCCCTTTCACTTTCTCCACATTTTGTTATGTTATGGACCAAATTTATATTGATAAAAAAATCCCAACAAATCTACAAATACTAACGGATAATGACTAAGTAAAAAAAAAAAAAGATTTGTGCAAGTATTAAGTCCCTTTGCCATGTCACTCCGGATTGAGCTCCTATGCATGCTGTGTCCTTAAGATCTCTCTAGGACTTGGAGTCCTGTGGCAAATTCAATGGATTGTCATGATTTACAAATGAATACCTGTCTATATAAGGTCATACAAGTGCATGTCAGAGTACGAAAAAAGAAAAGCCATTGAGTACAAGAAGCTCTCTGTAGATGTTCAAGATAGATTCACTTTTTTTTTTTTATTGCTTAAGTACTGAAGGTTACCAAGACAACAGTGGTGCCCTCCATTATTGAGAAATGGAAGAAGACTATCTCAATATCTGAGCACTAGACCAAACCAACTTAGAAAAAAATTGCCTTGGTCAGGGAGGTGACCAGAAATCCAATGATCATGAAACCCATTCTAACAGTGCTTCAGAGATTCTCTCAATGATGGTAGAATCTTCCAGAAGGACGACAATACATGTAGCATGCCAATCTGCCCTTTATCTTTAATCAGGACTTAATGATATAGTGCCATTGAAGGAAACCTTTTCCTGAGTATAAGGCATCTAACGATTAGGCCTGAATGCCAAGGGCTACATCCGGGAAATCATGGTAAAGCTTATAACCTGGCTAATACCATCCCAACGGTGCTGCATGTTGGTATGTTTATCATGCTATGGGGATGCTTCTCAACAGCAGGGAATGCTCAGGATTAAGGCAAACATTTATGAATCAAAATGCTTAAAGAAAACCAGAGCCAGAGCACAAAGGACCTATGACCCGGGTGAATATTCATCTTTTAGCATGAGAACACAAAGCACACAGCTAAGACAATGCTGGAGAGGGTTCGAGACAAGTCTGTGAATGTTCTCTAGTGCCCCAGCCAAAGCCCGGAATTGAAGCCCATTGAACATCTGTGAGGAGACATGTAGATCATAATTAATTTTTCCTGGTGATTCCAGGTGTGCAACTTGGTAGAGGCATACCCAAGAAGACTCAAAGCTGTAATCGCTGCCAAGAGAGCTTTTGCAAAGTACAGATTAAATGGTCTAATGTACCTATGATATTTATATTTTATATTTTCAAAAAAGGGCACAAATGGGTCCAAACCTGTTTTGTGTGTAGATTGATAGGAAGAAAATATAAATTATGTTTATAACAACAAAATATGGAGACTACTTTCCAATAGCACTGTAGAAACTCAGTGGTCAGTGGTTTGGTCTACTGTAGACAAATAACATGAACAAAGAGACTCTTTCAATATGACTGCAGTAATGAACACTTTATAAAGGGTTTAAGTGACATAACAAGATCACACTCTTCAACTGACAATTTATATAATCGCACAACTACAATTCCAGATATGTTTGACATGTCCATGTGACCCTAAAAGTTCCATCTGGAACCTGCAGAAGATTTAGAAGTAGTACTCTTTTAAATATATGCATGTGAAAGGGTGGAAATGAATTGTACAAAATGAATATGCTGAGAAAGCCTTAGCATGGCAGTTGCCACTGTTTTTACTTTGATACACTTGGTGGGATTGCAATGCCACTGTACACTAAATAAACAACAGCTTATATAATGTTGTGTTTTGGTAATAGACGCTATACTTTCCTCACATGACTTTTCTAAGTATTAGTGATCAAGGCTATCTCTTCCTGACATTCCTCACCCGCCCAGCCCTGATAGCATTGACACAGGAAGTTAACACGGAGATAGTTGTGTTCAAGAGATGGGTCAGGGAGGAAGTTGGAGAAAGGGTCAAATAGGGGAATCATGTGATCAGAGTAGGGGTCCCGCCTGGCGCAGCGCCCGTTGCCATGGCATCGATCCTCGCTGCAACGCTGCATGCCATTTTTCAAGGTCCTGATGTACTGTCCGAGTTCAGAATGAATGTAATCCCTCAGTACCTCACACTGATGCTGGAGAGAGAGGGAGGGAGATTTATTCACACACCAAACACAGACCAATTCTGCATACACACTCAAAGCAATCATCAACGTAGAGAAATGTACAATATCCAGCTTTGTGAAAGGGACGTTGTCCCTATTATACTGGCCACTGAGTTGATTAAAATAGGACAGTATATTTATAGTGCAGTGGATCTTCATGCAGTGGGAGGTTACCAGGATCTGACCTTTGACTTAGCGAACATTAGTTCCCCCCACAGTACAACTCCTGCAGACCCCAGCGCTGCACTCTCTCCCAGTGTGTGCTCCAAGTCTGTCTACACACACAAACACACACACATGTTTACAATACTTATTTTTCCATTAACAATCCTATTTTACACTTTTTTCTCAACCCCCATTAAAGCCTTAATATAAAGTCTAAAAAACAGTTAATATAAGTGTGGACCAGCAAATTGTTGTCACCAGTCAGGATTTATTATTGGTTACTATACTTATGAGGACATCTGTTCCACACGGGTAAAGTACTGGTAGCGGGAAAAAACATGTGGCCAGATAAATTGAAGAAGAGCTAGAAGATTTCACATAAGACTTATTAGTTAACCATAAAGCATTCTACCTAGTCACACCATACATGACAATAATAATGTGCATTCTGCCAGACGTCAATTCATTACAAGTCAATTCAATCTTTATCGGAACTGATTATTAAAGTGACAGCACAGACGTGGTATGGGAGACAATGAGTTGTGCTGTTTACCTTGTTGAGGAACTGCAGAGTGTGGGCGAATGCTAGTCTGGCATAAGGCAGGACAGAAGTGGCATGGGTTCTAGTAAAGCCGTATTGCTTCGCCACCCTCAGTGCCTCCAGCAGCCTATACCTGACTAGGATGTTTGCATCGGAGGACCCTGCCAGACGAAGAGGAAGGTAGATACTGGGGTAGAGGGCGGTGGACTGTTGCCAGAGCCAGGCTAGCTGGTCATTCTTCTGCTTGGTCTTGGGGTGGCATTGACCCGTGTAACGTCCCCTCTGCTTCGAGGGGTTGTTGAAGCATTCAGGGTAACCATAGAAACCCCAAAGTCCCCCTGGCCGCAGACGCACTCCTAACCACAGCGTCCCAGACATGAAAGCCTTGGCACCCCTCTCGAACTCTTTACGCGCCAGGTTGTTCACTTCCTGTTTGGTTAGCTCCGGGTGTTCCCTCCTCGCTAGTGACTTAGACAGTCGTTTGTACTTCAGCTTCATGCCAAAGTCCCTCACCCACAGGGGACGCCATTCCTCCCAGTCAATAGAGGCCAGGCCGTTGAAGCCCGGCTGGAGCAGGGCTGAGATCTGGGTCTCTGCCAGTGCCAGGTGAGCTTGCAGGTCTCCCCTCTGGGGAACCCCTCCGTTGACTTCCAGACCCTCCTGCGAGATGTGTGGGTAGAGCCCCAGCTGGTTTTGGTAAAATATACTCACGTTCTGGCCCTTGAAACTGTGGCGATGGTTCTCCAAAATGTCGAATGCCTTCAGGTCCAGGTGGACTCCGTAGCGCTCCTCGCAGCGCCGAGTGGGCATGTTCCAGACCACAGTGAAAGCCCTGCCTTGGACGACTGGCACCGCAGCCGCCACTGACATTCCAGGAGCAGAATGGCTAGCATCACCCAGCGCTCCCCACTGGGAAGCGACATGGATGGTTGAAAGAAGCAAGGAGACAGGGAAGATGTACAGCAACATGGCTTTGTTCACAAGCTAAAGGCTGGTCGTCCCTAAAGAAAACATATAGACAAATATCTGGTCAAACTAAATGCAATGCTTACTGATGTTCATTGTCAAAGCCTGGTAACGAAGCTGTTTTTGCTGCGTTTGAAATCAGTTTTATGTCCATTAATTGGATGCTTTGCAATCTGAAAAGTTTATATAAAAACATGTGACAATATACTTTGTTCAGTTCTTTATTTTAAGGCACAACTCCAACTGTTTAGTTGGTTTAGTTTAAGTTAACCCTTCAGATAACACATTTTCAGTATCAAGATAAGAACAATGACCTTGATAATTAAGGGACATTTGGACACACACATTTGGTTTGATACAAGTACTGTCCAGTCTATTCCAGCAAGTATCTCTACCACCCGGTTTTTCAGAGAGCCAGCCAAACCCATAAAATATCCTTCCTTCTCAGGCTGTCATACCCTACAGGCTATGGTACTTCATAGGCCAAAGGGAGAGACATTTCCCCTATGACTGTTGAAGTGAGTATGTGTGTGAATCATGGGGGAGTGACTTGGGCGGCAGGACCAGTGGTCAGCCAGGTCCTCAGACTCAGATGTTCTTGTGCATCCAGAAGATAGGAACTCCCTTAGCGTCTCTGTAGGGCGTTTCCTCTAGGGTCTGAACCACCAGCCGAGCTGGTAACAGAGGAGTAGAAGGCGGTGGAATAGGGGGAGGAGGAAGGTGAGGTAGACAAGATGGAGGTGGGAGTGGAGGAGATATAGTTGTAGGAGGTGGAGCAGGAGGAGTAGGAAGACTAGGAGGTGGTGGTGGGCCGCCCTGCACCTTCCCCAGGTTGTCAGCTGTTCCAGTGTGCTTGGAAAACCTCTCCAACACCTCCATGGGCACGAAGGACGCCATTATGCCGGCATTCTGCACAGGCGTGGACAGCACGTAGCCCAGGTGGGCGTAGAAGCGCTGCTTGTCGTGTGTGGTCAGACACAGCCTACTGAAGCCTCTGGCCCTAGCGTAGCGCTCCGTCTCCAGCATCAGTGTACGGCCAAAGCCCTTCCCTCTTTGGCCTTTGGAGATCACCACAGACTCCACGAAGAGGCTCCCGGGGCGGGACACCACGCGGGACAGCCGGACATGACCCAGGAGGGTGTCGTCCCCGCTGACCCTGCTTCCGGAGCCCTGAAGCAGCAGCAGAACCACAGGGAACTCCTGGCAGGACTTCTGGAGGGAGTGGACCCGGGCACCGCGGCTCCGCTGCCACTCGCTGTTCACCAAGTCGGCGCACGTCTCCAGCAGGTCCAGGCGCTGGTGCAGGGGGACAGCCTGTACCCCCCCACCGTCACACCTGTGGTCCCCCCAGAAGATACGGACAGCCATGGTCACAACGCCACAGAGGAAGGAGGTCAGTCTTCATGCAAATGCTCCTGGTTACATAGTTAAACTTGCGATTTGTTCAACCTGACAGTGAACTGTGGATCAAAGGTCACGTACACATCCGCAGTGGAATACAGGCAGTGGTGCATCGATCTTGTTCCTCCCTGACAAACCATGGGCTCATGGAGGGGTGAAATAAAACCTGCACCAGTCAGGATAAAAGTAGAGGCTCTTTGAATCTCAACACCTCCCTCACCTTCATGGCAGGACAAGTGCGTTAGGGAGAAAATGATAATGCGTTTCACCGTCCATGCGGACAACCAAACAAAAACATGCATGTAACTCAGTTAACACGCAACCCCCCGCATAAGAAAAGCTGTAAACATTTCAACTGTGCATGTATCAAAAGGTATTACATGAAACATCATCATCTCCATTCCTTAGAAGCTATAAAAAGCAGGACATTGCGCCTCATGTCTAGCACAGTATTCCCAACAGGCCTCTGTGTCGGTTTGTAGCTAGAGCGGACATGCTTAAGATGAGCTACAGATATCTAGGCCGAGGCTCACACATCACACACACTTCTTGGTGTGTAAAACACCAGCGTACACACTACCCACAGAGAGAAATGGGGAAGTCCTTGATCAGCATTGTTCCTTACATTAACAGCTGAAGAAATACTACCTATCGACCCAGCCATTGCAAAACATATTGTGATGTAGACAGTATTCTCCATTAAAAACAATTTTTTCCCCAAGCGTTAAAAAAAATATAGTTCAAGTGTAATATACAGAAAAACTGGTTACCTCTCCTAGCCTTTCTGATAGCTACCTACAGTTGCCAGTTGGTCAATCAATTGCTCCAAAAACCCACTGGGAGTTGTGTTGTACGGCCAAAAACATTAAGCTTTAAAACAGTACAGAGAACACAACAATGCTCAGACAAACAAATAAAAGAAAGAAAATAAGCTTCATGATTATGTAATAAATGTGATAATTTCTTGGTGCAGAACATATGTAAAAAAACAAGATGGTGTGTATATTATTACCATTATAGAAAAAATATGGTCAACTCCAGAATGTATACTATTACTGTACACAAGCAGCTGTATATTTTTTAAATCATTTTGATATTACATGTGAGTAATGATATTGTACATTTTCAAGAGGCCATTCGTCAGAACAGAATCCTTTAGACAACTTGACCTGCTTGTCCATGATCTGATGTATGTTATCAAAAACTAAGGCTACACACACAAGTCTGGGTGGCAGCGGACAGAAGGTGCTGTTTTATTCCTAACCAGCATTATTTAATAAAAGACTAAGAAAGAACAGCTGTATAGTACACTGTCAAATTTTTACACAGAAAATCACCCTAAACCTGTTGAGAAATGAATACATTGATGTACTAAACAAGCAAAATTAAAAAAACAACAAAAAAGAAAGCATAAGCACCAACAACGGCCAGCATCTTACCTGGTTCAAAGTTCTGCTACTACAGAGGACTATCGACTGGCAGGCAGGCAGAGGGAGCAAACTAATAGCCTAATCATTCAACAGAACTACTGAAGATTTAAAAGAAGGAAATTCATGACAGTCATGACAGCAGCTCAACCACAAACTAATTATCTAAGTAAGTGTTGAAAGACACACTTCCTATGTAACAAATAAGGCAAGGGAAATTTGCTTTAGTGAATTTTTTGTGAGATAATGTCAGCTCATAGAAATGAGAAAAAAACTCTATAAAACAACTGTAAACCAACACTTGCCATATAGTGGGGAGAATTTGCGCTGTACATTATATTGTATTTTACATGATCAGTTTTCCAATAGGACTTGCTAGTTAACTGGGAGCAGGCCCATAATTCATACATTGCATTATGAACCGGAGGTAATCTGGCGTAATGAAACATGATTTGCATTGCAATTTAATTTGAACTGCGGTCAAGAATTTTGAAGACGATCTGTCTTTACTGGTTTTAAAACTGATGTTGTCTTAGTTAAATGGTACAGTCTGAAAAACTGCGAGCTGGGAAGTAAAACAAACAAAAAACTAAAAATAAATATTTAGCCACTGATGAAAATTCGTCAGGCGCACCAGTACGAACTGACGTCTGTTACCACTACCAAATAAGGACAGTTCCAGAATGTGACACAGTGGAACATGCACAGCGTTAAAACACAGAACGTAGCAACTGTGAACGAAATGAAAAGCATCTTTAAATTATGTAGTTTATATAGTACACTTTAGATATTGTGGACTAACTAGTTTTAATTTCCAAGACTAAAAATACGACTTCATAATGGGCTAAAATTGAAAGACTTATGCCAAATTATAAACGTAATGCGTACACTAATACCTACATGTTAAGCGGTTCAGAGTTCTCCAATTTAAATATCTCGAGAGTTCTCCAAATTAAATGTCTCGAGCCTTGGTTTCTAACCAAATTTATAAGGATATGGTTCAGGCGACATTACTGTTCTGGGATCAGATTTATACATCTGTTCCGTAAATTCTTTGGACCGGCGACCACCAGTGTATAATCCGGTCTCATCTACATCTGCGACCATGACGTACTTCCGGGTAAAGATTTTCTTTTCTAATTAGTTTACATCAATTCTTTAAAAGCCCATAAACATTTTCTCTTCATGTATCATGTTATATAAAATGTGTAGATTTTCCTGAACAGTGCACATTGTGCTGTGAAATAGGTACTTCCGCAAATGTTATCATTTAACAGTAGTGGTAAAATATTATTAAACTATAAAACAGTATGCAACAGTATAATAGTAGCGGCAACCAGTTTTTTGGGACATGAAGTTCTTAATTTGCTGTTCCCGGAAAGCGAGAGTTGAAGCATTCAACATAGATATAAGGCTATTTGTGCCTTCAAGCGCCTTGAAGCTGCTTTTTCATGCGGTCCAAAACGTCAACTCTCCACCTAGCGCATTGGAAGTATAACAGCAACATTTAAAACAAACAAGGAAATAGGCTGGGATAGACACGTTTTTCATCTCAATGGATTTCAGAACATTACACATGGACATGACTTTCATTCATTTTTTTAAGCACGAAAGGGGGTTGACAATCTGCAATCCTTAAAGCAACACAATATACCAACGTTTAAATGTTGTTTCAATATCTGAAACGCAGCTGTTTGAGGATTTTTTTTAAATTTTGCATCCTTTAAAATAAAAATGTACCTTAAATAATGTAATCCACATTATTATAACAACTTTTATTTGACTCTAGTATTTTAGTTTTTTTAAATGAATTTTGTCATGTGGTTTAAAATGACTGTCAAAAGGACTGTAAAACATTTGAAACAATTGTATTGAAAAAAAAAATTCAGGTGAAGCAAAAAATACCCCAACACATTTGACAATTTAAGCACTACCGGTTGACTTTCAACTTAAGTATAATGACTCTCATTATAACTCAACACTAGAGACTAGAGGTTTAACGAACAGACAACATCACTGATGGATATTATAATAGTTACATGCAGTATGTTCACCTCTATACTATAAACAAAGGCAATGATGAGCAGAAAATCCAATGAGGAAATTTAACTTCAAAATCAAAGATCCTCAATCCCACAGACACAGTAAGATACTAACGACAAGGCATCTTAACAAAATGTTTGCTTTATTCTTATCCAGAACAACTCATTCAGAATGATCAAGGAGAAATAAGCACTAAGTTTTTGTTTTACAATGTAGGAGATGGTGCTTTATCTGAATTGGCCAAAGTAAAACAAAATAATGAATATATAAGAATACATGAATCAATACAACAGGTGGAGTTAATGATAATAACAACAGCCCTGAAACATAGGGTCTTTTCTTGTGATGATCACCGGCACTAACTGAATCAATCAACAACAGTACGAGAGCTTTCAGAAAGGACTCAACCCCAAAGAGGAAAATTTATTTAAATAATATTTTATCAAAGCTTCTGTTTATTTTCATAAAATGTTTCTAAAACTCGTCTTCTCATTTTCTTAAACTTATTTTTGGAATTTTCCTCTTTTTCTATTTTTTTGTAAACTCATTTTATTTTATAATCACCAGGTGTTTGTTTTTGCAAGTGTGGTTCAGCCGGTGTCTGTGAGTGTTAACGCATGTGTCCTTGGCGGAGGTTTGTGCGCTGTGTGCGTGTATATATGTGTGTGTGTGTGTATGTATGTGACGGAGGAAAAGCCTGCATGTCGGAGTGAGTCCTTGATGTGGTGGTGTCAGAGTGGTCGCAGCAGGGATGGTGTTTTTCCAACTCATCTGGAGAGATCGAAGCAGTTTTAAACAACTGACAGTGTTTCTATGAGTGATTTGTAAAGGTGAGTAGAACGAATGTGTACCTAGGAGATCTTATAAAGGAGTGTGTTGAACTAGAAAATCTGTGTGTCAGGGTAAACTTATTTGAATCAAGTGTGGGTATGTCACAATGTCAATTCATATGTAATGCATGTGTGTGTGTGTGTCTGCGTGTGTGTGTGTGTGTGTGTGTGTGTGCGTGTGTGTAAGGCACAGAGAAGGGAGGTCAGTCTCTAAGGTCCATGCTGGAGCCAAAGAGAGCCACCAGCTGCTCCTCATAATGGGTGATGTTCCTCTTCATGATCTCCTTACAGGAACCCAGCAGTCGCTCAAATGCTTGAATGTCTATTACTGAAAAACACAGAAGTTGTCACACAGACGTAAAACAAACTGGATCGAAGCCTTGAATGTTGGTATTCACTAGGAATAAAATGGACTAATAAGAAAAGCTTGCGTCTGTGTTCCAATGTAAAGCGCTAAAACAATTTCGGCACACACAACGGCAGAAATGTAAAAACAAAACCATTCAACATAATAGGAGCTTCTCTCTATGAGAGAGCATCACAAACACTTGGTCTAATGGAAACATCTGTGTTTTAGTACTGAGACAGTGCGAGGGAGACACTCATCTCAAAGACGTACAAGCCCCTAAATCTACCATCCCAGGGAGACAAATAATTGTTTCAGCTCCGTCTCTCTCGGACACCCACTCAGAGCCCAGGGCCTTCAGAACGTAAACACACGCACCCATCTGGAAAGGAGCTGAAGGGCCTTACCCAAGCACTTGACATCTCCCACGGCGTACGCTGATGCAGCGCGGGGCTTGTTGGTGACCAGGGCCAGCTCCCCGAAGTACTGACCCCTGCTACAGCGGGTGATCTCGACCTCCGCATTATCCTCCTGGTTCGCCTTCGTCTGGGGGGAGAGCAGGAGGCGAGGAGTGAGACCACGCAGCACAAAGGATTCGGTTTATTCACATTCATTTCATTTGTTTGCCGCTTAAAATCCTTAGTCGCTGACTAGAAACGTCTTGAAATGAGGTTGAAGCAGGGAGCAGAAGCCTAGCAGTGTCCAGGGAGGCCTGGCGTGTTTCTTCTGCTGTAGAGAGACAAGGCAGAGTCCAACCTGGCTACCAATCAGGGGTTGGAACCGTATTAAGGAACTGAACCAAAAAAGGGAAAATATAAAATAAAGTAAAAACCTGATCTCTTGTGCCCTGGAAAGGGCCCAATAGCTCAAAACATTGGGGGAAGATTAATAATGTTTTAAATATGCAACTACTGTTTTATTCTTTTCCTACGGTCACACAAACATCTTCAAGTGCGACGCATCCCAGATGACAATCATGTGCATCCAGTCTACCCCTCCAAAGCATTACCATAATGTAGCCAACGGGCCATCAGTGTTGCTCAGAAGTTGGGGAGAGTTTCAATAATACCTAATGGATACTGTTGTTATCATACAGTACAACAGATTCATTACCTACTATAATTCAAGACATTTAGACTTTGAGACATTTAACAATCAAATGAAGATGTCCAGTGTATTCACTCTTTGATGGTGCCTTCAAATTATTTTGAAATCAGAGCTTATGTGTCTGCTGACCACAGCAGCTTCACCTTGGAGATCCATTATTTTTCTCTCACTGCGTTGGTAACTTAAGTCAAAAGTTGGGGCACACGGACTCATTCAAGGGTGTTTCTATAATTTGACTATTATCCACATTGTATAATAATAGTGATAATCAAAACTACATAATAACACATTGAATCATGTCAACCACAGTGAAAAACAGGGCAATATGGGTGTGCAGACGACCATCATCATGTCTATACTGTAGTAGTCCATATTATGGAGGGAAAAGCTGAAATAAGAACAGAGAAATGACACTCCATTACTTTAATACATGTAGATCAGTCAATCCGTAATATATCAAGAACTATGAAGGGTTCTTCAAGTTGCAAAAATAACCATCAAGCGATATAATTAATCTGGCTCACATGAGGACCGCCAATGTAACAGAAGACCAAGAACTTGAATTATCAGCCTGGCAATTAACTGCCACTCAGATTGCAGCCCAAATAAATGCTTCACAGAAGTAACAAACATGGGACTGGGTGAATCAGGCCTTCATAGTTAAATCCCTACAAAACCAAATAGGACGAGCCTAGCTTTAGTCATGTAGCAAAACATTTATGGTTGCTCACGTGCGTTATTTCATTGTTTTGGTGTCTTCACTATTATTCTACAATGTGGAAAATAGCAAAAATAAACAAATAGTCTTCAATGAGTAGGTTTCCAAACCTTGACTTGTAGTGCAAATAGGATTGTACTTCATTTATCCCTAAAGGGTAAATGTGAATGCACAAGCTAATACACACAACACCAACATTAATATATAAAAAAAAAAAAAAAATACAATTGACAAACACCAAAAGCAGAACATCAGGATCAGTGCAGCAAAAAAATAAAATATCCCAATAAAATAAAAAATGCTAAAAGAAAATGTCCCATATTGCAATATTCCATTTTAAATAACAGTGCTGGAATCAACTGGATGGCTCATTATTCATCAGTAGGAAACAGTATTAGGATGAGGAGTTCGAAAGCAGGCACAGCTAACTAGACCTAGCTAACACTACGAACCATAGATACTCAGCTAGCTATTTATTTTAGGTATACTATTTTGATTTAAATCACAACATGTAAGTTAAAGGTGTGCTGAAGTCAACTTTTATTATAATATTATACTCATTAGCCATACCGTCTTTGTTGCAGGTTGTTAAGTACATGAGAAAACAGGAGAGAAAAACAAGGTGACTTAACTAAAACATTCTCTGTTGCTGACCGAGAAGACCAAGAGAAACGTGACAAAAAAGGAAGACTACTTACTTTGCTCTTCATCATGATCTTCACCTCTCCAGACTCCACAATGTAGAAACAATCTGCCCTGTCCCCCTAAACCAACAGGATCCACCAGTCTGGTTACTACTAGTCAGTTGTACAACTCCTCACAATGGATATTACCAGTCAGTTGTACAACTCCTCACAATGGATATTACCAGTCAGTTGTACAACTCCTCACAATGGATATTACCAGTCAGTTGTACAACTCCTCACAATGGATATAACCAGTCAGTTGTACAACTCCTCACAATGGACATAACCAGTCAGTTGTACAACTCCTCACAATGGATATTACCAGTCAGCTTTATAGAAATACCAACAGAAATATTTCCCTACCTGAACGATGATGCGCTCTCCATCGGAAAACGACTTTATTCCCAATACATCCACAATCTTCATCCTCTCGGATAACTGGAGCAGAAAGAAAACAATTTGATAAGGAATCTCCAGCAAATTGTAATTAGTGCTTGCATTGTCCGTCCACCCTCTCTCCTTACCTCCAGAGACTTCAACAGGGGCACAGACTCCACAAACTGCTCGTACAGCCTCCTCTTTTTGGCATTTGCCTTCACTATGAGCCTACGGAACGTGGCCCGGTCCTGGAATAGCACACAGACCGGTCATACAGTCTGACGTCAGAAGGAATACCAATTCAACAGAATCTACGTTCATACAGGTTGCCTCAAACAGAAAGAGGTGTTCAGACAATGTGGTGGGGGCACACGACAATATCAAAACATGACACATTTGAGACAACAGCAGTAATACCAGACCGTGTATACAGACAATTTCTGACATAAGTATATAGGATTATAATTTAAAAAACAAACGTCATCAAGTACATGTACCTAATGCAATAAGGTTTCTCTTTAACCTGCGACTTGAGTTATCTATTAAATACCTCCTGAGAAACTACACCTTGAAGTTTTGAACCGGTCTAGAGACATAATAATAGAAACTGATGCACTAATCTCTGAAATAGGTACTATTATAAGCTAAGCATGACGCATTCCCCCTCTATATCACATCCGTTGAGTATTAAAGTCATCCTTATATGCATCCACACCAGTGTTTATTTGCTCCTCACTGCTCGTCACCAGAAAGTCATGTGGGTTAACCCAAGCAAAAGCAAAATCAATAACCGGACAACCTCACTGAGCTTTGGAAGCCCACAAGCCTGATCTTACACATCTGTGTGTCACCCAGCATTCAAAAGTGTGTAAAATAGCACACACATGGCTTTATTAGCGGAGTGACAGTCAAAGTCATTTGCTAAGTTAATTTCATTATCTGTGCCGTTAAAAATGCTCTTTTAATAGTGCAAAGCCAGTTGAGACAGAATCCCAGTGTGCATCCATCCTAACCTTACAGAGGTCTATGTAATCAGTCTACCTTACACAGCAGTCAATGTAGCCAGTCTACCTTACACAGCAGTCAATGTAGCCAGTCTACCTTACACAGCAGTCAATGTAGCCAGTCTACCTTACAGAAGTCTATGTAATCAGTCCACCTTACACAGCAGTCAATGTAGCCAGTCTACCTTACATAGTGGTCAATGTAGTCAGTCTAAATTACATAGAGGTCTGAGAGCAAATTCCCAGAGAAACTTCCTCAATCCTCTAGCAATAGCCTATATAATTCAGCTTTACAGTTTTTGGGAGATGATATCCATGCACATGTTGGTATATAACAATGTTGTCTCAAACTATATTGAATTAAATTCCATTCACATTTTCAGGACAACCAGGGCTACAAGAATAACTAAACTTTTTCATATGATCCTTAGACTGAGTCAGTCTAAAAGCACAAAGATTTGATCTACAACACAATAAACGACAGAACAAAACAGTAAACCATGCAGGAGTCACAGGGCCACCATAAAAGGGTTCTGGTGTTGGCAGGGAGGCGCTGTGTCAGAGCTTTATGGTCAAGGTGGTGTGTGTGTGTGTATATATGACAAGTGCCTCACCAGGCCCCAGAGCGCCCCCTCCTGGGTGGCGATGATGGTCGCAGCGCGGGGGGTGTTGTACATCAGTGCCAGTTCCCCGAAGCTGCCCTTGTTGTCATACTGGCCAACACACTTCCCTGCACCGTCAATTTGCACCACAATGTCATAAACTCCTCTGGAACAAAAAGAGGGGAGGGGAAATGAGGGACAAAAAGAAAATGTCTACATCAGACCACAACTATTTACCAAAACGGGAAATGTGTGCTAAAGAAATGTTTTAAATATATACTTTTTTTTGTACATTTTAAATACTGGGGGGCCAAACAGGTTAGGTTTTTACAGTGTTTGAAATTTAGTTTACCACATTTGTCATAAAGGCCGGTTTCATAATATGACTGAACTGCTTTCATCAGTTTAAAATTAAATCGCCCAAAAAAGCAGGGCTTTTTTCATCTTGGCTATTCCCATCAAGTCTACTGAGAGCAGTGGATACATACATTCCTGTAAAATGTATGATTACACAACGGTCTCAACCAGGTCTTGCACCCGCTTGTGCTTGATAATGCTTTTAGCAAATTCAGCCGTTAGCTTAACAACTCTTGATCACATAGGCTTTCTACGTGTTAGTAGGGTGGAAAAGGTCAGAAATAGTTTCTATTAATTTCAATATGTACAGACATCTTTACTGAACAGCTTTTTAGCATTGTTATATAACTTGTGTTAGCCTTTATAATTTCCAAAATGCAAGTTTTTGCAACAAAGGCTGCCTCATTTCTGCTACGTCTTGACCATGCGGTCTAAGTAATCAGATATCTCAATTAATCAGCAATTTTGGCTCTTCTTGGAGCTTGGACTAAATAGCATAGTAGTATGAGACAAACTGCCAACCAATAGACAGACTATCGTATCTGTCCACGGACAAGAAAGATTAGCTGAGGATAATCTGGGTACAAGCATCAGTAGCGACAACCAAGCAAACAAAGAAAATACAGACACATTGAACGAAACGCAGTGCTGTTTATTCACCTTTAAATTTCAAAGATCTTTATAATGTATGCATTGTAATGAATTTCTTTCTTTACATTTAGTGGTAAAAAAAACATTCGCCACGCATATGTCAGTTATTCATCGGTAAGTATGTAATGATACCAGGACAGTTTGGTTGCCGCAAGGCAGAAGGAAAAGAACATACTACCACCACTCCCTTTCTCCAGGTTGCTAAGACAGATGGCTTGAAAAAAAAATACATTTAGAAAAAGCTAGCTGATCGATGCAAAATATATTCTCCCCTAACAAACATATCTTAATCATAGATACAAAACCCAGCCTAGGTAGAATTCCGCTCACCACAAAGGCTCCATTCAAAATGAATGAGACGCTCTGCCCACCGCTCGCTGTCTGAAACCACCTATAGCAGTAAACCAAGCCAGAAATAATACAACTTTCAAATACGATTTATGTCAATAAAAAGCTGCTCTTCAAGCTCCTCACTGGCTCACTATAGTCTTCTTTCCGTGGCCTGGCTAAACTATGCTTTCCTAGTTTTTCTTTCTGGTTTAATACTTCCTCATAAAACACTGCAATAGTTCCTCGTAAATACAACTGAACCGTGAATGAGTGGATTTTCACTTTATATACCAGTTGAATTTTCAATCTCATCATAAAAGCAGAGACCTTTACTGGAGCCATTTAGGGAAAATGGAACTATAAGCTTTACTCATGTCATGAGTCTCAGCAAAAGTTTGATTCAATTCATTTTCTATGGCCTCGCAGCTCAGCCAGCGTTCTCTGGCTATTTAACCGGTCTGGTGGAGGTTTAGAAGTTCCACTGGTCAGCCTAGTACAGGGTCTCTATTGGCACAGACCGTCTAGTTCTGCTCCTCATTGACAGGCCTTTTGATCAATCACATCAGAGCTGGCCTGGCTGATCAAAGCACTGATTGGTGGTAAGAGGATGGTGTAGGCACAGTAGTACCTCAGCATACAAGAGCATGTCAAATATTCTGTTAAAAGCTCATCACCACACCTACCAACACCTGTGCTTAAGTATAAACTCACCATATATACAGTACTCAGCATAAATGAATACAACCCAAAATATCTTCCTATACAATAAATTCCAGCAACTCTAGTTCATTGGTTGCAAAACAGGATTTGTCAGTAGAATAGAACAAAACAGAATGTTTTTAACATTAAGTGATTTAAGACCAAGATGCTTTTTTTTTTTTTATGGGTAAAATGCTAACTGACTGGAATTTAACAAGGACGTGTCTAATCAACCATTACACAGGTTCCTGCAAGATAATTGACAATTAAGGGAGGTATTTAACCAATACAATCTCCTCCCAGTCATTGCTGACAATTATGGCACCACATGGAAGAGAAATGTCAAGTCTTGAGAAAGTAATTTCATTAAACAAAAAAGGTCAGAGCAACAAGACAATTAGTAAAGCATTGCTAATCAGTGGGAGTACAGTAGCAAATGTTATTCATAAATGATAGACTTGAAACAAGCATTGAGACGTCCAGGCCATCCATGGAACCTAACAACTCCAGACGAGCATTTAGTCCTAAGAAGAGTTGAAGAAAATAACCATGCAAGATCATTGCAGTTAGCTAAAGTTGATGTAAATGAAATTTGGACATAGTTAGGGGTTTGTCATTAAGAAATGAGGGTGATCGGAATTGAACACAAATCTAGTCACACGCATGTTTCAATGTCAAGATGCATGTCATGCACGTTCCCCAGTCATGCGTCATGCACGTTCCACTGTCATGCGTCATGCACGTTCCACTGTCATGCGTCATGCACGTTCCACTGTCATGCGTCATGCACGTTCCACTGTCATGCGTCATGCACGTTCCACTGTCATGCGTCATGCACGTTCCACTGTCATGCGTCATGCACGTTCCACTGTCATGCGTCATGCTCGTTCCACTGTCATGCGTCATGCACGTTCCACTGTCATGCGTCATGCACGTTCCACTGTCATGCGTCAGGCACGTTCCACTGTCATGCGTCAGGCACGTTCCACTGTCAGGCACGTTCCACTGTCAGTGTCATGCGTCAAGCACGTTTCACTGTCAGTGTCATTACTTTCAGGGAAATAAGTTCTGTGAATTTTTCCAATAACGTACCACCTGATTGGCTGGCTGGCTCCGGACTGAGCTTTGGTTACGCGGGAGGAGTATTAACGTTGTTTGGAGGGATTAGTATTACGATCACATGGCTACGTAGGTGACCATGGAGATTCCCATGAGGCCTTGCTAGCCAGCGCGTAGAGAGGGAATTGGTTTTAACAAGCTTATGACGTGCATCTAGGCCAAAGCCTCCCAGACGGAGGCACTAGCAGGACTGACGAGGATCTCAACGGTCCAGGGAGAATAAGCCCACTCAAAGGCCGACTCCCAAAGGGCGCCCTGTTCTCTACCTAGTACACTTGTTGTGACCAAGGCGCCGTTGAGCTCCAGTCACATGCTGTGCACAATATATTGGATAAGGAGCCATTTGGAACTGCAGTAGAGCCCAGGCTGGGACACATGGCAGGAGCTACCATTACAAGACCTGGTCCGTAGGGGACAGTTCTGAAGTAGAGTGTCTGTTACTTTACTATGAAAACCCCTTTGAGTATGATTCCCTAGAAAGCACACACCAACACGTACCTCTCGATAACGTAGAAGTTGTCTCCATCATCTCCCTGGTCAATAACGTGCTCCTGGGGCTGAACGCGGAGTTCAAACATAGCATCCAGCACTTCTGAGAACTGCTCCTGTGAGGGAAGAGGAGAGTAATGAAAGGATTGATAAAGAGAGACCAGCATCACTGGAGGAGAACAGACCAATGGAACTGTGACCGCCAAGCATGGGGGAGAGCGCAGTGCCATGGAGGCTCACAGGGGCCCTGATCCTGGACCGTACAGGCATACAGGGATTACACCCAAATACCAAACCACTCATTTCAGAATGTTTCAATGCAATGAATTGTGCTGCAATGTGCTGAACGGAGATACAGAACGGTGGGGGACCAAGGCTCATTGAGGACTGCAGCGTTGTGTCTCCCTCCACCCACCTGTTCCAGGGTCTTGAACAGTAGAATGTCTTTGCAGGCGTCCTGCAGTCGACAGCGCTGCTCGTCTGTTTTGGGATGCACCACCCTCGGCTCCTCCACCTCGTCATCATCGTCTGGGTTAAAGGCCTCGGCGCACACTAGCGGGGGGGGGGGGGGGGGGGACAGACTGTAACACCAGCTGAGGTAGGGCGGGGGGGATGAACAGAACA
>JACXGK010005481.1:0-14063 GCA_016801125.1 Novumbra hubbsi | reverse complement strand
CAGACTCCAGGGGACGTCTATCAGCGTTCAGCAGATAGAGTTACAAGACAACAAGCAGTAGCTGGCGTTGACGCCATGCAGAAACGAGGGCCGGCCAGATTAGAGCAGCTCAAAGATCTCCGGCTACACCCAGCTAACATGCACAAACATGGCTGTTGCGGATTACATTAGAGCAGTGACGTCAAGCAAGACTCACCTGACACTCTGCGGTGGTATCTGCTGGGAGGCGGGGCTGGAGGGAGATTGAGAGGGAGAGAGAGCGTGAGAGGCCTCGTTAGCACTAGCGAAACATTCTCTCCGTTTCACACATCGCTGCAGCTGTAGGGCATGTGGTTAGGACCTCTGACATCACAGGCGACACTCTAGAACAAGCCGAGGCCAAAAAACAACAGAAAAAAGTAACACGAAAGGAGACGGTGCACTCGCTCTCACACACACACTAGATCACAAAATGGTCTTCCTCAAAACACACAGCAAGAAAAAGACAAGAAACACACACCATCAAACCCACACATATTCGCCAGAGGCCCATTGCACAGCTTGTTGAGTGGGTGTTTTTGAGACAGACTTCAGACTGTTGGGGTCAGACAGGCACCGGAGCTTGGACAGCCCGGGAGGCCAGCGTTGAACACTGTGGACACGTATCCAGTGCCAATATGAATGTTTAATCAGCAAGGGGAGCGGAGCTTCCAGAGGGATGAGACAGCTGGGTTGTGTTGGGCGTTGTTGGTGAGAGGGGGCATTGACAGGACCGTGTCAATACCCCCGTCCACGGTTTCCCTCAGTCTCCCCTCACACTCTATCATCAAGCTGTCAGCAGCCGTTAACTGGGCCAAGTGAACGCATTTCAAACGCCTCACCTTCTTCGTGCAATTTAATTTTGACAGGCTTTGCCGGTATGACAAACAGGCATTTGCTTTGCCAAAGAGGAAAATAAGGAGGATCCGATTATAAATAAATCACCCTGAAATACTAATTCAAGTTGAAAAGTTTATAAAGAAGACAGGCATTTTGAATGTTACATAAGTAACTGTGAACGGCATTGGAACAATGTGCAAATACTTCATGAATGAATCACAAGAAAGAGGAAAAACCCAGAAGACATTAACTGTGTTTACAACGTTGTTCATGCACCACTGGTTTCCTGGTCCTCGTGGCAACAGGGCACATCCTGATGCTGCAGTGGAACGCTGTGACTTTGGCCTAACAGACATGAGAGTTCAGGGCTTGATTGGTGTTCAGAATGTTTTGATCTGCAGGAAATGTGTCTCCAATGTGGTCATACGTTTGGTCAAGCATTCGGTCACTGTACAGTAATCTGTCGACTGCAAGCAAGCTGATTATTTTTACTGTGACAAATTGCTCTTGGGGATTCTCACAATGTGGTTGGGTCGAAACGTGTTGCTCTACTAGCACTCCGCAGGGAATGTTTGTGCACATTCTTGCTCTTATTGGAGCCCTGCTATCTTAGCAGTGGTAGGATTCAATAGGACTCCCATTAGCTACAACCAAGGCACATAGATAAAACATTGGTGCCGACAACATTGTGCAAAAAAAGAATAGTACATTTCCTGCCATTATAATAAAAAGCTGTATAACATTATTAAGAACAATGTCAGTGTGTGTGCCTGCCTTTCCCTGTTTGTCTTGTTTTTTAAGACAGCAAGTCTCATCTGGGCATGTGACGAGGATTAAAAAGATAGTGATGCACTTATCACAATGACAATGAGGTTTCACTACCTGCAGAACAGTTTGGCTATTACGCTCATGTCAGGGAATATGGTCCAGAGGTGCTTCAGAAGACCCTGCCCCAGTCACACCCACCTTACAGTCTGCCTCACTAAGCCCAGAGACAGGGTGTGAAACCAATGAAGAATGGACCTAGGAGTTCATTGGCTGATAACCGGGATTTCTACAACGAGTTGGCCAAATTAAGCATTGTGATTGGTTGAAAAGGTGCTCTGAGCTGCAGTAAAAAAGTGCTTGCTATCAGAGGACGCGAAAAAGGGCGCTTGCATACTTTTCAGCACGATCAGCAAAGCCGCGGCAATTCATAAACTGATCTACGGTGCAGAAATCATCTATACGCCTACCCTTCTGTGCTCTAAAAGTAGACAGCGCTATTGCCTGGCTTACTGCCCACTGCCCATAGCAACTCGAAGGAACCAAATGAATGACCAGTCGAGGGCAAATGGAACAAAACGACCAGCTGGCCGGGGTAGCAATGCTGGACGTGTCCAGGGCCTTTCAGAGCAGAAGGATGAAACAGCATGAATACATGTATGGAACTGACCTGCCGAAAGAAATGTCACCCATTGTTTAAATACAATGTTGGTAACCCCTTGCGGAAAAAAGCAACCGTACACTCAAGGTTTAATACACGGCAGTGCAGATCATAAGACAATATTCAGCCATACCTACAGCAGCAAACAGCTGCTGTGCATAGTGCAATGCTCCTCCTTCAAAGCCTTTTGCCTGGTCACCGCTGTTAACGCGGCAAAGGACTAAAAGCAGAAGCGTAATTTTACGTTCTTTATATTTCAGGAGGAGAGAGGAATCGGCTAATCCCAATTTAAAAACAATAAATACATTCTTTAGAATGAAAATAAACAAGCTAAACTAATCCAGTCATCTCATTGTTGCTGTAAAGTCTCGGAATGCCGTCAATAGGGAAGTTAACGTTCTACAAAACACACACATTTTTTTTCAGGCACTTCATATTGATTGGTGTACAGCCACGGTCTTCACGCCCGTCAATTACAGATATTACACAAACTACATTATTGACACTTCAGTAAGACAAACCATATTATTAACATGTTTGACTGTCTGTATTGTAACCTTAAGCAGGACACAAGCTGGTAGCTTGCGAATTCCTAGATCGTTTGAGTTACATGCAGCCATTTACTCTTGCTATAGCAGAATAACCATGAAAAAGCAGCAGATGTTAGAAAGAAATAGGGCGTGTGCATACCATAACATCACCCAGGAAGTAATCCAGACCCTGATCCCTAGCTTTTTCAAGAGAGGTTTCCGGAGGGTTGAGAAGGGGCGTCTTTTCTGAAGCCACAGCCATAAAGATATGCCTCAGTGCTGGCTATGCAGCGTCAACGCTCTCCTACTGGGCCACTTTTCTTTCTCACAGCAAAGGATCTCTACCCTAGAGCATGTAGCTTACTTAACTTACCTATAAAAGACAGAATGGTGCGTACAGACACGCTATTTAATTGCAGTGTCTACAATAGGCTGTGTTACATTGTTAATTAGTTACAAAAACAAGAGTGGCACATGAAATGACAAGTTACTCATGAGTCGTTTTATGATCAGAATCATATTTACAGCTGCAGAGCATGTTGATATTGCTCTAAAAACTAAATTGTCTTGTATGCCTGTAAACAAAATGGTGGGGTGTAGGTTGAGCCTGCCGCCACGATTAGACTAGAAAAAGCATAGTTCCCCCTCATTCTCCCCAGAGACACACACAGTTCCAGTAATTCTTGCCCTGGCATTGTGAAAACCGCAATAGATCAGAATAAAATAAACACAGACAATTCATTTTGACTGTACTAATATTGTGGCATAAGTTTGGTGAAAAAAAACATTGTTCCAAGTAAAACAATAAATAAAGTAGACCTATACATCTTAGTTTTCCAGAAATGCAGATAGGAGCTATGGTAAATCAACACAACCATTCGCCCTGTTGCCACGCACACAGAATATTTGGAAAAGCTCTAAGAGGTATGATATTTTTGATTAGTATGAGTATATGTGTAATATCTCTTGTTTTTTTACTCGATAAAATGTATTCCAGAGTCTACTCAGATTGGTTAATAAGTCAAAACTTTCACCAAGCATTCAGTTGATTGGTCAGAATAAGCCATGGCCCGCCAATCACAGTTGTCATGGGTAGAGGTTGCAAAACTTTGTTGCCGTTTTACCTTCATACCTAAAGGCCAACAAGCGTTTAAGAAACATTATCTATAGGGACACAAGAACCCCCTTTCATACAGGTAACACGTTTATTTTCATACCATCTACATAATATTGGCCCGTTGCATTACAGCTGATTTGTGAATGTAGAATACTAGTTCCAAAAACACAAACCAGTATTTTAACAATTACAATTTTATTGAAATCCTTGTGACAATTTTAGCATAAAAAGTACCAAAGCTTTGGTGCAAAACAGTTCCTATATGAACAAGACCGCCAGATTCTCTGACCAATGCAATTGTACTGCCATTATTGTTTCTGCCAAAGAAATGTAGGTGGATCCCCTGACCTGCACAGTCTAGTTTGGAAGCAACATCTCTACTAGCCCATGGAGCGCCCCTGGTTTGAATCAGTTCTGTGAGCCTCTACACTGTAGGTAGATGACCAAAGAGAATGCCAAATCTTTCTGGAAGCCTGTGGCTCATATTTTCCCAAAGATTTGGCAGTCTGATTGGGGGGTCCACCAAAAAAAGGAGTGACATTAACTATTCAAAGCAAGTCACCGCTAATATAGAAAGACAGCAAGCCATGGGCAACCGTCATGTGATGTGATAAGAACAAGAAAATCATGACTTGCATCCAGAGAAAGCCTATGGAAACCTCTATAAAGATTGCATTACAAGTGTAGACATTTTAAATTGAGGAAATCTAAATATGTTTTTTTATTATGAACTACAGGAGAATGAGGGTGTCATGGCTTACTAAACAAAATTAACCTTATGCCTAGGTTTCATATAATGAAAATGTCAAACTGACTTTGTCACTGCTTCTCTTGGGCTTTATGCTGAGTCGATCAGGTTTGTCTCATCTCGATCTTAAGTCAACATTCTACAAAGAATTTGGTATTTCAAGTTAAAAATCAAGGTCTAAATGCCTAGCAACTGCAAGGAATGTAAATGTATCAAATATGCTTAGAATTTCAATTCTCCAAGTTAATATAGTTCTATAGCAGCCTCCTACAAAACAACATTGTGGCTTACGATTCGTCAATAGCTCTTTCGACAATACGATGTGTCTTAAGAAAAATCTACTAAATGCAATGAGCTTATCTCACTCTTTAAAAGTACACTGTATTATGAAATATCACAAATTCCTCAAGAGGAAAATATTATTCCAAATAATTGTATTATTAATATCACAAATCAGAGATTAGGTTCCAATCTTACACAGATCCTGCTGTTATATGGGTTTGGTAAATTACTTTAGCCTCAGGTTTTATATTTGAGTTATTTAACAGATTGTGTGGTTTTGGGTGGATTACGCTTTAAAAAGTCCATAACCATCTAAAATCTGCCTATATTAGCAGCCAGACAACTATATCAGTTCCATGTACCTACAGCAAAAATCTAGGCTAGCAGTAGGTGGATAGCTAGTGACTACCAGTTCACCTCTAATACTACAACGGTCTAATTGTGGCACTTCAGTCAACAAAAATTCTGCATACTTTAAAGTGGAATTACCAGTCACCTAAAATAACTACCTTCTGTTGTACCATCATTGTAGTCATGGAAACAGTAGAATTATTTGTATTCCTTTCTATAGAAACGGCACAAAGAAACAGTAAATGTATCAATTAAATTAAATTAGGTTTTGAACAGAACAAATCTAATATTTATCTTAGCGCAAATGTATTCAAACTCTCTTGATGTATTGTGCTTATTGATTAACAAAATGGTTGTTTAAGTTTATCATTAACATGATTAAACAAAAGTACATTTCCGTAAAATGGGGGCCGAGCGTAGCCCAAGTGTGACATTTTGCGAGGACATGCGTTTAGGTGCACTCTCTAGCGTGTGTGTGTGTGTGTGTGTGAAGTGCTCTCGGCCGTCATCACGTGTGGGGGATATCATGAGCTTGAAGTTGCCATGACAACAAAATACAAGACCTCATTGCCATAACAACTCCTGAAACCACCTCTTCCCAAGTGCCAGATCACCCCTCCGTCTCCCTCCTCCCCACCCCAAACACCCACTCTAATACCGACTGGCGGAGAGAGGGACTCAACGGCTGGGTTGGCTGACGTCTAAATTGATTTCTATTACACATTATCACCGTCTGCTGGCCCTGCTAATTGCAGCAAGAGCTGAAGACGATGTGGCAGTGTTCGTTGCTGCTTCCTAAGTGGGAGAGCAGGAAGAGACCGCACTTTCACACAAAAAAGCAGCGCTGTGAGTGTGTGTGGTTTGTTGCTTCACACTGTTCAGCACAGAAGATAAACTGATGGTGGTAACGGATTGACTGAATATTGATCAGACAGGCTGCGAACTGACTGACTGCTGTTCACTGAGCAGTCCTACCCGCTCTCCGTCTCTTTCCCTCTCCTCGCCACCCCCACTCCTACTCACTGTGTCTGTCAGTCGGTCATCTTTGGCTTCCTCCCTGCCTTCCTCTGTCCCTCCCTGTTTATCTGTGGCACCACCCCTCTCCCCCATCGCTGGTGTCATAGCCAAGGCCGATCTGATAAGCACTGGGTCATATCAGCAGCTCAGGGAGGGAAGGGCACTAACGTGACACCACGGTAGCCTCGACCTCAATGGGCGTGGCTTCCTCTGTGCTGAAATGGTGAGGCGTGGGATTTGTCAACAGCCACCAAACGAGTAGTCGGCTCGGGGCAGATGATCACTTTTCACATCTGGAAAAGTGTTTATCTCTCGGCAGCACATGAACATGATCTAGCATTAACTTCTATAAGCAGTGCCGCTGTGACTAAAGACAAGGTCGCTAGGCAGAGAGCAGCGTCAACGGGCCTGTTGTGGCATAGTGTTTTAGGGAGAACACTGCTGGGACCGGACAGGGACGCCCGCGTTTCTGAATCATCATGGCCGACTGGAACAGAGCCAGCCGCGAAAGCAAGCTAGCCAGGCTGGGAGCTGTCCCTCGCCCTCTCGGATACCACAGCTGGACACGGCTGACTCCCCAACAAAACAGTTGAGGCTGTGGAGTGATCCCATCTTACAATGCCTAATTTTATTACAACTCCGGAATCCCATCAATAAGATCTAGCTTACTCAATAAGCGAGAGGCACCCCAGCGTCAACAGACGAGTTGCAGGGTGAGCCCATGGCAGGGTCTGAGATGGGACCTACTCCCTCAGTCAGCCATAAGGAATACCAGGGAGACATATTCCATACACGGCCATTGTTTGATAGCGGCTGATGCTTCTCTGCCTAGATGCAGGACATGTGCTAAGCTAATTGTTTTGACACAACATCTTAACAACGGAGTAGTGAAACCAACCGAGCCACAAGTACACAAGATTAGCTTTCCTCTATACTTGACAGTGGGAGTGTTTTCTAGACACACACCCAAGTAGACATCTCTGAAGAGGGCACAGCTGTGTGTGTTTATAGACCAGACCAGTCACTGGGATTTATTTAGTCAGACCAGTAACTCCGCCACTGGTTTCCAGGAGTCCTGTTCAGTTACAGAACTGTTCTTCATATCACAGACAGACATACACTGAAGGAGGGACACATTTAATGCAAATTTCAAACCGCCCCGACGACGGCTGGAGAACCTCTAAAATTTGTCCTAAAATAGTCCTTCTTGTCATCCACAAATGCATTTTCGCTACCATAGGTCGCCAGTCAATGCAGCGCAGGGCAAAGAGCACAGCTCAGCACTCTTCCAAAGCACTGTATACTACTCTAGTAACGAGAGTACTAAGATCCAACACAGACACAGAATGGCGCGCCATTTTCCAGGAACATCAGGAGGATGCTGGTGTGGCAACAAGGAACATACAAATATGCAGTGTTCTGCTTTATAGACCGTGGCTTTCATGTCGCTGAACAACCTCTGATTATTTGCGTCATCAGTGGATTTGGTACACAAAAGCTGGTGCCAAGTTGCCGTTTTGGTACCAAATTGCAGAGGCCTGGAGGCACATTAAAACAATGCATGCAAAGCTGGGGGTGCTGGGAATGACTTACCTCATGGTATGTCAGTGAAATAGCTAGGGCAGGCTAAACGCTGGGAAACATGTACTTCTGGGGCTAGCTTTCCCACACCCACCGCAAGTTTACCACTGTGTGACAGAAAGTACACAGGCACGGCCGTTTGGCCTTTCGGCTCTTAGTGAGAGGATTTCTTCGACAAGCTGGGATACAAGAGATTACTCTTAATTTTCTGATGGTTTTTCAACTGTTGTACTCATGGAAATTAATTACATTCTTTTAATCTCCACATTTCTTTCCCGTCTTTCCCTCTCCCCTGTCAATCTGCCTCCTCTAGTAAGAACAGACAACTCTCTCTCCCTATCTCTCTGCTACCCTCCCCCTACCTAAAATGCACTGTATCTCAATCTCCTAACTAAAGTCCTTAAAAGGAGCTGGTGCTATCCTGTGAACGTTGTTAACCCCTTCGGGACTGTCAGGTTTGCCTTAACCCCATCATGTCAGAGAGTTCTGGGAACCGGTATTTATGGTAGATACGCTGGCAAGGACTTTGGTCTGAGATGCAACAACCCTCCGTTCGAGGAAGCTTTGTGAAAGTCGCAATGATGAATCGATAGTATAACACAGCCTCTTAAACCCAGTTATGTGTCCATGGAAGAATGGCAGCTGGATCAAAGAAAAGCCCAAATGCCCATTGACGGTTTAGTTCTAAACAAAAAACATAAGCCACAGATGTGGAACTGTTCCTCTAAAAGGATATATAGATTTTAGGGTCTATCGGAATAAAATTTGCTTTACAAGATAATGCTGTGTCAGATTAGCTTCTTAAGAGACCATCGGTCTGTTTTTTCTATATAACGGGTACAAAAATGTAAAATTTGGGAAAAAAGTAGCTTACATCAGATGAAAACATAAGTGCAACCCTATTTGGCCTTAAGTCATACAAAAGTAAATTACCATTAATTAAAAGAGATGGATTTCTTGCAAAGATTTTGACTTTGAATTTTGAGTGCCACCTCTGAGCATGCGATAGCAATTGGAGGTCCGGCGATCTCTTGGCATTCATCTGCATTCTGATCGCGAACTCCCCACATACTGCGTTTTGTTGACTACCCACAGTTTGTGCTTAGCCTTTAGCAATCGGCCTTGCTAAATACCTGGGAGGTAATCACAACCTCTGTGCCCATGGAAGAAACCACTTGTAAAAGTCAAAGAGGGAGGAGGACTGTATTTCTTGCACAAAACAAACCTACTCCATCCCATTTCCAGCCAAGAACGACAGTGTGAATGCAATGATTGCTAATCGGGATTCGTCTGAAAGAAAATGTCGCATTTAAACAAAACAAATTATACAAAAATTGAACAGAAAAAGCCTAATCTAGTCAGAGTTTGATTGCTTAGATTTGATCTATTAGAATATAAGGCAAATGGGAACACCAGGGAATAGACATTAGGCTTGGTGCCCGTCAGTCACTCTGAACCTCACGGTTGTGTGCTGGTGGACTCGGTTGGCATGAGTCAAGTTCAAGCATCGCTTCAAAAAGATTTAAACAGAAAGACAATCCCAACATAGCACCACCCAGCTGTAATACATCTGTCATTTGGGGAACATTAACAGTTCTGCCTTGGGTGAAAGCAATATTACTCCAACAATAAATACATTACAGTCTGTACAGAAAAAAGGTACGATTTCGCAGTGGTCAACGTCGGCCCCTCAAACTTTATGCCAGGTACCAGCAAAACATTGCCATCTTCCTTCAGGAACCACTAATGCAAAAAATATTAACCATTGCAATTTATTCAAAACAACAAATTTACCAAGGCATTTTTAATAACTAACAGACTAAAAACTAACAGACCCAATGTTAAACAGGCGTATCACCAGTAAATATTAAATAGATTGTCACAGATTGGCGCTCTGCCAATGACATGGTTTAGAGGAAGGCTGGTACAGCCTACAATCAGGAGTTTAGATCTTCCTCACGAAAATATGTTCTGCAGTTTTGAAGAGGACGGTATGAATTGGTTCAGCACCATTTAGGGGCGAGCTGAAGAAATGTTGGACAGGGTTTTTAAGCAACTCCTTTAGGTAGGGGAGGAGCCAGCAAGATAAATTGTGATTACTTAAAGTTTAGCATAAACCTCCTGGTGGAGCCAGTTGAGTGATAACAAATGCTTGTCAGGGCAGCGTTAAAAAAACAGACTACTGGGAGTAGAAATGACAAGACATTACAAACTAGGCGTCACAAAATTAGAAGAGGAAGTATAAAAAAAATATATATACATTTTCCTTTCTTTGCCCCCAAACTTTCTCATGGAAAAGGTTGCACAGCAAAATATGTTAACATATACACTACCGTACAACAGTGGGGTCACTTAGGAATGTCTTTGTTTTTGAAGGAAAGGCCATTTTCGTTTCATTATAATAACATTGAATTGATCAGAAACACGGTATAGACATTAAGTGTCGAAAATTACTATTGTTTGACAATACAAATGTATCAATTTAAAAGGCTATGTGATCATTAAAATACTATTTAGCAATTATGTTGCCACATCTGAAAACTGTTGTACTGATTAAAGAAACAATACGACTGTCCTTCAATAGACAAATTAAGTATCTAAAGCATCAGCAAGTGTGGGTTCGATTACAGGTTTAAAATGGCCAAAAACTATAGAATTCTGTCACTTCTTGTTCTGAGAAATGAAGGCTGTTCCATGGGAAATTGAAGATCTCATACAACGAGTACTACTCCATTCACAGAACAGCAATACTATCTCTAATCAGAATAGGAAGAACATTGGGAAGCCCCAATGAGCAAGAGGACAAATACATTAGAAGGTCCATTGTGAGAATCTGATGCCTCAAGTCCTCAACTGGTAGCTTCATTAAATAGCACCTGCCTAACACCAGTCTCAACATCAACAGTAAAGAGGCGTTTCTGTCTGAGTTGCAAAGAAACAGCCAGTGTTCCCCAATACTGGGGGGTGGAGGGGGTTTGAGACGACACGCCAGCATCAACAACATAAAAGGCCTAATGCGTAAAATGCTAATGTACACCAACCACTCTTTCTTATCAACGTTGTTTTCTTAACATTTGACAATACAATCCTAACATTAACCTAAGTAATCACTCTCAATTAACCATTCTCTAAAACCATCCATGAATCGCCTTCCAGACTTTAGCTACTAGCCACAGACTAATAAGGTACACATTTTGTACAATACATTCACTGCGGCACTGAACAGTTGCCGCAAAAGGTATCCCTTGTACGATCCCTCACAAAACTCTACAAGCAAATTTACAACATCAAAATAGGATTTCTGAATATTCAAGATTTTTTCTACATTAACTTACACTTTAACAATTTCTCAGTAAGTTACGAAAATCAAATGGTCTTATTGTTGCTGCCAGATCTCTAATGTTTCCAACATGACGCTAATCTATTGTCGCCGATTGTAGCTATCGAGTTGTGACAGTCAGTTAGTTTGCTTCTTACCTTTGGTTGTCCTTCAGATGACGGCTACCTTTTTAAATGAATGTGACAGCCACTTACTTACAGTTCAACAAACATGCGCGTGCACAGACACTGTCAGTGATCATTTTTGAGATAGCCAAAACACAAAGAACATTTGTGAAACGCAGACCAAATTAAAAGCTGGAGGAGTGCTTGACACCAACAATCAAGCATGGTGGAGGCAATGGGATGGTCTTGGGGTGCTTCAGTGGTGGTAAAGTGGGAGAATTGGGTCTTCATTCTTCATGAATGACTTTTACACGTTATTACCATTTTGCAACACCTATTAAAAGTTACTGTGGCAAAAAAATTCCAATAATTCATCAGACTGTAAACAAGTATAAACCATGGCTTGACAATATAGATAGCCTTGGGCAAGTACAAAGTCAAGTCATAACTAATAGAACCGCCAAGTCACTGACCCGATCTTGCCATTGCAAAACCATTTGAGAAAATGCAAAAAATAATAAACCACATTAAAGTCACCATCCTCCAGTTGTTTTGTCATCAGGCACAAGCACAAATAACCTCCTTGCAGCTCTTAGCACGTGCAGTTGGCCAGTCAAGAGTTGAGCAGCGATATAGGAGCGGCTGACTGATTTGGTTTTTCCAAACATAAAAAAAACAAGTCACTCAAGCAGCGAATGATGAATAAGAGTACAAATTAAAGATTTTACCTCAGTGCAAAAAAAGTATTTATGTTTTTCCACTTAGATGAAACTCAAGATGCAGTGTTGTCTGCAGTAAGTTCCCGGCTAGAGAGGACACGTGAGTCTTTTTACAAAGACACTGACAACTTTTGAAACATCCCTGACCAGCCATGCCAATCCTTCTTCAGGGCCCTTGACAGTACTGGTCAGGAATTTAAATGCAGATGCCCATCGGGTGACTGAAGGACTTCACAACAGCATACCTACTAACCAAGACTGGCCAGCCCTTCTCCTCGTTCACCCGGGGATGAATGAGTAAGTGTTTTGAAATATCAAAATGTTTTCATTTTTTATATATCCAGAATGCGCTTCATAAAACATTACACTTATATGTGGTAACACTGCTAAATTACTACTTGTGGTAAAAAGTACTTTACTTTTTGTAAAAATGTTTTAGGGACCAGTAACTTCAGAAAACAAATTACATTGAACCATGTATAAACACATGAACATACTTGAATGTTTTTGAATATTGTTTGCTCAAACGGTACACCTGTAACACAAAGTTAGCGAAATGTTCCTAATAGTTGTTTCTGATATAGACTTGACTATCATGAAATTATTGTTCAAATTAAATCAATCTTCAGTCTACAAGTGAAAACTTAAGATCTCAGAAAGGCTTTGATGCTTTTTGGTAAAAACAGGGATTTTCAAAAAGTTAAATGTTAACAAATGACACATTCAATTTGACTAGAAACGGCAATGCATACTGGGAAAAAATAGTGTAGTTGTGGCTCAGTATATTACATAATTCCTTTAAGTAAATACAACTAAAATCTGGAATCTGTTTGAGTTGTATAAATTGAAATATATGTTTACCCATAAAAGTATTAAGGCAACTGATAGAACATATTCAGGTTTACATAGCGTTTCGATTTTTTTTTTGCAGAAGTAGGGACCACTGCGGCTAATGGTTTTACAGTAGTGGTCCACAGAACAAAAGTTGGAAAATGGCAGGTCTAGCGACCGCAATGTTCACACCTACTGCCGGTAACATAAACAGCACTGTCTGTGTGCCCATTCACAATAACAAAGGCTTTCTAAAGCCTCATTCTCACCCTTGTTTAAACTTCACAACTGAAGGCTTGTAAACTATCATAGGAACACTAGCTGAGAGGAAGTAATGCCTAGCAACATAATACAAAGACACTAGAACAGTGTTGGGGGGAAAAACATACACTGCTGAGAAAAAATTATTGGAACACTTAATCATCACAGTATAACACCTACTCAATAAAACTTCAGGGATATCAATCTGTCCAGTAAGGAAGCAAAAGCGATTGTGAAAACATTTCACCTGTTTGGTGCAAATGAAAGTGACAACAGGTGCACTGGGAATGGTTTTGCAGGTGGTGGCTACAGAAAGTTGCTATCTCCGCATGCTTCCTGAGTGATTCTTATCTAGTTTTGCTAGTGTCCTTGTCACTACAGGTAGCATGCCTGGTACCAGCACATCCATATACCATCACAAAAAGGTTTGCAGTGTCTCCCAATTCAGTCTCAAGAGCATGGAGGAGAAACCAGGAGACAGGCGGTTACATGAGGAAAGCTGGACAGGGCCGTAGAAGGGCATCAACCCAGCAGCAGGACCAGTATCTAATCCTTTGTTTTGAGGAGGAACAGGAGGAGCAATGCCTTAGTCCTACAAAATGACCTCCAGCTGGGTTGCATGTGTCTGATCAAATCGTCAGAAACAAACTCCATTAGGGTGGAATGAGGGCCTGATGTCCTGCAGTGGGACCTGGGCTCACGGCCCAGCACCATGCACCTAGATTGGCATTCACCAGAGAACACCAGAATTGGCCGGTCAGTCATCGGTGCCTCACTCTCTTTAAAGATGAAAGCATGTTCACACGGAGCCTGGAGTCGCGGTGGTGAAAATGTTGCTGCCTACAACATCATCCAGCATAACCAGTTTGGCGGTAGGTTATGGGGGCGGTAGGTTATG
>JACXGK010005480.1:0-33126 GCA_016801125.1 Novumbra hubbsi | reverse complement strand
TGTTAATCACTAGTATATACGCATATACCTCACTAACGGAGTGTTAATCACTAGTATATACGCATATACCTCACTAACGGAGTGTTAATCACTAGTATATACGCATATACCTCACTAACGGAGTGTTAATCACTAGTATATACGCATATACCTCACTAACGGAGTGTTAATCACTAGTATATACGCATATACCTCACTACCGGAGTGTTAATCACTAGTATATACGCATATACCTCACTACCGGAGTGTTAACCACTAGTATATACGCATATACCTCACTAACGGAGTGTTAATCACTAGTATATACGCATGTACCTCACTAACGGAGGTTTAATCATTAGTGTATACACATATACCTCACTAACGGAGTGTTAACCACTAGTGTATACACATATACCTCACTAACGGAGTGTTAATCACTAGTGTATACACATATACTTCACTAATGGAGTGTTAACCACAAGTGTATACACATATACCTCACTAACGAAGTGTTAACCACTAGTATATACACATATACCTCACAAAAGTAGTGTTAATCACTAGTGTATACACATATACTTCACTAATGGAGTGTTAACCACAAGTGTATACACATATACCTCACTAACCAAGTGTTACCCACTAGTGTATACACATATACCTCACAAAAGGAGTGGTAACCACTAGTGTATACATATCTACCTCACTAATGGGCTGTTAACCACTAGTGTATACATATATATCTCGCTAACGGAGTGTTAACCACTAGTGTATACATATCTACCTCACTAACGGGCTGTTAACCACTAGTGTATACATATCTATCTCGCTAACGGAGTGTTAACCAGTAGTGTATACTTATCTACCTCACTATGGAGTGGTAACCACTAGTATATACTTATCTACCTAACTAACGGAGTGTCAACCACTAGTGTATACTTATCTATCTCACTAACAGAGTGTTAACAAGTAGTGTATACTTATCTACCTCACTATGGAGTGTTAACCAGTTGTTAATACATATCTACCTCACTATGGAGTGTTAACCACTAGGTTAGTAGCCAAAGTACAGCATGTGTGGCTAATGTCTAAGAGAGATAAACCTGTCAAATTGTGGTTGGTAGGTACCCAATAGGGTACATCTAAAAAAAAACATACTATTGAGCATATTATTTGAATTTGGATTACTATTAGGTTAAGACTTTGGGGGTTAGGTTATGGTTGGGCATCAATTTTAGATTTTCAGGTTACGGTTAGGTTGCTTCAGTGTTGTGCTGTGGGCTCAGGTGAGGGTGCAATTGGTCACCTGCCCAGCCTGTTGCTCTGCCATTGGTAATTTGCTGGCCTCTCTGCCATTGGTCTCCTGCCCAGCCTGTCTCTCTGTCACAGGTCACCTGTCCAGCCTGTCTCTCTGCTACCGGTCTCCTGCCCAGCCTGTCTCTCTGCTACTGGTCTCCTGCCCAGCCTGTCTCTCTGTCACAGGTCTCCTGCCCAGCCTGTCTCTCTGCTACCAGTCTCCTGCCCAGCCTGTCTCTCTGCTACTGGTCTCCTGCCCAGCCTGTCTCTCTGTCACAGGTCACCTGTCCAGCCTGTCTCTGTCACAGGTCTCCTGCCCAGCCTGTCTCTCTGCTACCGGTCTCCTGCCCAGCCTGTCTCTCTGTCACAGGTCACCTGTCCAGCCTGTCTCTCTGCTACCAGTCCCCTGCCCAGCCTGTCTTTCTGCTACTGGTCTCCTGTCCAGCCTGTCTCTCTGTCACAGGTCACCTGTCCTGTCGTAGGTGTCCAGCAGCCTGTTAATCAGCCTCACTGGGCTGTTGACTCCAGTAGAAAGTCACACTCTCAATCTCTTAAATGCAGGAGACATACAAACAACGGGTCGTAAAAAAGATCTTGTAAGTTCTTCCATCTCTGTTGCTTTTCTCACACACACACACACATGCAACACAACACACTCCCAGAGAAAGAATGTAAACAGTCTCTGACTTCTTGTCACAGAGTGTTAGGGAGCACTTGACACTCGTGGACAGCTGTGTATACACTATTATAGCACATAAAGCCCCTGTCATACTAACCTAGTAAGCCCCGCCATCCCAAATGGCACCCTATTCTCTATATCGTGCCCTACTTTAGACCAGGGCTAACCAGGGCCCTAATCAGAAATAGTGCCCAACAAAGGGAACGAGGTGCCGTTTTGGGCCAGTCTGTCTCCATGGTCTGCTGTCTCGCAGAACACTTGGCACAGTGTCTTAACACCTCACTCGATATTAACATGACGCTGAAGATCGGTGCAGTCTAGGCACATCCATCACTGCAATTTACCAGAGCTTTACTGGATGATAAAACGTGCACAATGGATTTGTATGTCGTATAAACTATGTCTGGCCCCGCGGAAAGGGTGTCTCTTGACAGCTCGGAGAAATACGGGACACCGAGTAAACGGTGGTAACTTGGTTGTCAAGTGTATCTCAAACACTAATTCCGAATTAACTGCATATATTACGGTCTTCAAAAAGCTGTAAATCGATTATATAGACAGTCGCAAGAACTTGCGATCGTACAATTCTACATTTGACCACATATTGAAACCTGATCTCTTGATAGGTGGAAAGAAAACTATAACATTTTGGTCAAAGGTTAGTGTCAGAATAGCACAAATCCACCACCTCTTCTAAATCAAATTTCCCCCAATAGACCAACGCTGTGGATAGTCCATCGGTGAATAAAGGGCTGCATGAAGACAGGTTACGATACCCATAACTTTGGGTTTCTCTTCAGGCGTCGCAGCTCTGCTTTACCCCAAGAAAACACATCATTTATCTTAATTTTGCATTCCTATAACCGGAACCCCACACCCCACTTCTTCTCCTGCCCTCCTCTCCTGCCCCCTTCCTATTTCTCCTCCCTTGCCTCCTCTATTAATTCCTTTCCTTTTTCCAACTCCTTTAACTCATCACCACCCCTTTTGCTTCCAACCGTTTGTTTACCTTCCTTCCTTCCATCTCATTCGTTTTATTTGTTTTTCATCTTTGTAGTTCTAAAAGTAGTTCTTTGTAGTGACTCCGTTAATTAAAATCAAAGGAGTTATCTCCTACCGGGAGAAAGTCAAGGCCAAACTGTCCTCAGAAATCAGAATCTACCATCGCTGTTGAGGTTGCCCTTCTTCTCATGTCTGTATCTCTGAAACTCATCCATAATCATTTTTACCTCTGCATTGAGACGGATGCGTAATAACTGTACAGAAAACACGTAACAAGCATTATTTCTACGGTTATGAATAAATTATAGGGACCATTTAGAGTGATCTGATGTAAAGAGACTAAAAGATTAAAAACAAAGATCAACTGACTTTGCCCTTTTTAAACGTATTATTGCTAAATTGACAACATAATATGTCACGTCATTGAAACCAACCAAAATGCCTTACAATTACTACACAATCCTATCGTATAAGACGAATAACCATCTCTCTGATACCATCCCTCTTAACATTAATACACAAGAGGGAAATTCTGGAATTAAAAAAGTATATGCCCTAAACAAAAACAAAATGCGTATATTATAATGAATATATGCTGAATAATTCTCACCTTCAAAAAATCTCTGTAACGCTTCGGTTTCATCAACCACGTCCATCCTAGCGGGTCCCACCGCTAACCTCCATGAACGTTCCCCTCCGTATGAGTCCGGCCGAAAGAGTTGCGTTAAATCTGTTCTACTCTGAATGACCAATACCGCGGTCCAGACCTGCGGTACCTAAAAAGAAAAAATCTGCTTCAAAAACTACTCCGAGTCCAGGTGTATAATTATTGTTTATTATCAATCCAATCCTCAGCGAGAATAGAGTTTCTGCTCCGGTAGCCTATGAGAAGCCCTCAAGTGACACAACAATGAGTTTTCCCCCCTATTCCCGTCCCGAGTATAAACAGGCTTATACTAATTTAAAAGGCCGTCGATTCCAAACGTTTTAAAAATACAGTAACAATCAACACATCAGTACTGTTTGTGTGATTACAAGGAGCCACAGGGAAGTCGAACAACGCGAATTCCGCGTTGTAAAAACAATCCATCCATCATTAAGTGTTTAAGTGTTGTCCCAGAGCAATTCTTCGATTTTGTAGGATTAGAGTTCGTTCATTTCGTTTCCTCGTTGATTAAGGCAATAGATAAGCAAGTTCGAGCCCACGGGAAAACTTGTACGCCCTTGAATATACGTGTAGATGCCCTCCCTCTGTATTCTCTCTCTCGCCTCTTGGATGCGACCAACTCTATCACAGAGCCATGCGCTGTGTGAGTGTGTGTGACTGTGTGTGTTAGTGATGCGACGGAGGAGCGGAGATTGGACAGGTGTGTTCGGTGATTTGATTCCGTCTTTGATTCATTCTACAAAAGTAGGCTTTGCTACATGAACTGGCCGTAAGGAAACCTAATCTAATTCGCGAGCACGTTTGTGCTTCAAAGTAGGACATATAAGTCAGCTATTCAATTCCATTAAACTAAGATTTTCAAATAATTTTAAAACAATTATTAATTATAGAATATGTATTTTATAGCGAAATTTACAATAAGTCATCAAAATCGGTTGACTCCTCGTGGCCCTATATTATTATTATTATTAGAATCTTATTATCTTCGATGCGTTCCAAGCAAGAAAATGCGCAAATGGACTTTTGAAATGTGTTAATTCTGAATTGACTGGAAAAAAAAAAAATAACTGAGCCCAACATAGTTATCTTTAGATGAAATAACATCGTCCTCTTTTTCTGAACTGTCATATCATCTTTTTTTAAAATAAGGTACATTTTTATTTTTCTAAATTATGATAATTTACACTTGATTTATTGTTAGAGCCATTCACGTTTTTTTCCCTCTGCATTCAACAGACAGTGTCCTACACAAATTTGTAGACAACTCTTATCAAATAAAATGTTCCACTAAATAACAGTTAGCTCATAGAACCCTAAACCCCTATGCACAGCAGTCTGGGGCCTGTCATGCTATCTGTTTTACACAAGCTTAGGCCACTGTTAGCCCGATTACTAGTGTGTGCTATCATTCCACTCCTTGCCATGTTCTTGTGACAAGAAGATTTAACCGTGGCATGATAACACCAACAGACTGGCGCTAAGACTAGTCCACTGAGCAGTACTATATATTTATGCCCGTTTTGAATCCCTCAAGTCTTCAACACTCTGTACTTTTTGTATTTTTTCCCAAAAGAATACTTATAGACCCAGACCAAGTTGATATATTTTAATTACTGTACTACTCTGCTCAACATCAACAATAATATTCTCTCTATTTTCAGGATTGAGAGCCCCCGGTCATAATAAATAAGAGATTTCCTTGATCCTAAACCAGTGAGTTCCCTTGGTCATAAAAAAACAGAAAGTTCCCAGTTCATAATAATAATACAACCAGAAGACACAGGTCATAATACAACCCGAGAGGCCCCAGGTCATAATACAACCAGAGAGGCCCCAGGTCATAATACAACCAGAGAGGCCCCAGGTCATAATACAACCAGAGAGGCCCCAGGTCATAATACAACCAGAGAGGCCCCAGGTCATAATACAACCAGAGAGGCCCCAGGTCATAATACAACCAGAGAGGCCCCAGGTCATAATACAACCAGAGAGGCCCCAGGTCATAATACAACCAGAGAGGCCACAGGTCATAATGAACCAGAAGGGTTCTTGTTTTGTCCAGATGTACATCCAATAGGGGAGGAAGGGTATGTTCAATTTCTCCATTTCGCTTCAGCCTTATCAGCTACTCCCCCCCTCCCCCATCCCCCCTAAAACAATGCCACTGTGTGCTGCCCCTCAAGCCCCCCCCACACATGTCAGAGAGATGCTGTTTTGTTGTCTTTGCCCTCACAGCTGGAGCATCTCCCCCCCACTTCTCTCCTTCTTTCCTCTGTTTGTCCCAAACAAGGCGTCCGTTATGTCTGCCACACTATGAAGATTGTTGTGGAGGACACGGGACAGAAGAGATGGAAAGATGGAGCGATGGAGGATGGGCCTAGAGAGAGAGATACAGGTCTAGGACAATGAAACAGCTGGCCCAGTTAGCAGAGTTTATTTCTGTAACTAATATAGCTTATTATTTGTAACAGGGAAGAGGTGATGTGCGTTTGTGTGTGTACACTGGTGTGCGTACATAAGTAAAATGTGTTATAAGGAGAGTGTTGAGGGACCAATGAGCTTTAGCTAAAACAAAACAGTTAAAGTTTGAAAAAGTATAATCAAAGGCAGAAATAAGTTCATTATATAACTACGTGACACTCACTCTCCTTGCTTATTCAAAAAAGATGAAGAAGAGACTCAACATGTAGAGTTGAGGTTGGCCCCTGTCAAGGATTATTATGTGCATAGAACTCTACACATGTTCTGTTCTAAATGGGAGTTTCTTCTTTGTCTGGCCTTTGGAACCAAAATAAATCTAATTAGTTAAATTATCATTCATTTTACAAAACAAACAAATCTCTTCAGTAATCCTAAGGTGTAACGTTGTATCGCTTTTGCATTCTTTGGCCGTTCGCTGAGCAGGTGTGTTTCGTCAGGTTCCCCCGCCCGTGCGCCTGCTACATTCCACAAGATAACCCTGCTTGTGTGCGTGCGGTTTTGTGCACGTGCGTGCGTTGGGATACAGCGTCGAGTTTAGCTTGAAGATTTCGTCTTCCTGTAGTTTTGATCCACGTCCACTAGACGGAGACATGCAACCGCTAGTTATTTGTTTTGCACTACAAATCTGTTCTGAAGAGGGAGCGACATTCAAGATGGCGGTCAACAGGACAGGTACGTCGCGTTGCTATAGCCACGGCAGGGCTTTTCTTGTTTGAGTTGTATGTTAGTTTCAAATGTATGAATTGAAATACCTACTCTCAACGTAACGTCCATTTTCGTGCAAGACGGATTGAGATTTTAAGAATTCGTTTCTGTTGTTGTTATGTTACAGGCAAGTCTACTGTAGTGGTATCCTTTTAAAACTTTCTGCTAGCACAGTGATAGTTGTCATTATAGTGATCATCCCGTCCACTGGGGGTGCAATGTTGATTATATTTACACTGGTCAATATTCAAAGATATTTAACAGACTAAAATGTAGGCTACAGAACACATACACACACACACTTTCTCTCTCAATCTCTCGCTCGCACACAGTAAAGAGGATGTATACAGCTTTAGCCTCTGCATCCAGCTATCTTCAGTTTTTCTCCAGCTCCTGCTCTACCTGACAGCTGTCTATTTCAGCTTCTACTTCCTTTCTACTCTCTGCATCATCATCTACAAGAGTGAGTATCCTGTGTGAGTAAGAGTGTGTGTCACTGTGATAATATACACAAACGGCTGATTGGTTACCTTATGAACATATCTTTACCCTTCCATTAGGTACTTTAGTGAGACCCTGGCTAATACTAGTATTGACTGTCTAACCCTAACCATAATAATAGTCTTGAATGTCTAACCATAATAATAGTCTTGACTGTCTAACCCTAATAATAGTCTTGACTGTCTAACCCTAACTATAATAATAGTCTTAAATGTCTAACCCTAATAATAGTCTTGACTGTCTAACCCCAACCACAATAATAATATTGACTTTCTAACCCCAACCACAATAATAGTATTGACTGTCTGACCCTAATAATAGTGACTCCTGTATTCTAATCCTGACTCCAGTGTTCTAGTCCTGACTCCAGTGTTCTAGTCTTGACTCCAGTGTTCCTGCTGCCTGTCCCGTAGGCCGTGTGTTGAGCTACCCTGATGACCTGTCTGGCCAGGATGTTGGCCTGCTTTTCTTCATGGCTCTACTAGAGCTGCTACGACTCTTCTGTGGTGAGATGTAGTGAGAGTTATTTAAACAAAAATTCTACTCTGTACAATATAGGCTTTTACCACACCCTCTCAGATCTATACCACACTTTCAGAACTATACCACAGTCTCTTAGACCTATATCACAGCTTCTCAGACCTATATCACAGCTTTTCAGACCAATACCAGACCTTGATATTGACCTTTATCATAGCCTCTCAGACTTCTATCACAGCATCTCAGATCTATACCACACCCCCTCAGGCCAATATCATACCCACTCAGACCTATGTCACAGTGTCTCAGACCTATATCACACCCTCTCAGACTATATCACACCCTCTCAGACTATACCACACCCTCTCAGATCTAACCCACACCGTCTCAGACTAAACCACACCGTCTCAGACTAAACCACACCCTCTCAGATCTAACCCACACCGTCTCAGACTATACCACACCCTCTCAGACTATACCACACCCTCTCAGACTATACCACACCCTCTCAGACTATACCACACCCTCTCAGACTATACCACACCCTCTCAGACTATACCACACCCTCTCAGACTATACCACACCCTCTCAGACTATATCACACCCTCATGTAACTCTCTTCATTTCTCTGTCCATCTCTTCCCAGGTATAAAAGGTAACCTCCAGGAGAAGGAGGCTTATCTCTGGGCTAGCCTGGCCGTAACCGTGCTGACAGCCCTGCTGTCCGTCTACTTCCTGGTCTGGCAGCCCTACGTGCTGCGTGCTGACGTCCTCCTCAATGTGGTTCTGCTCAGTGTCTACGGGCTGGGAGCGGTCCTGGGGCTGGTCACTCTGGCTAGATTCTCCAGGTAATGTGGCCTTGTGGTCCTCCGTCCTCCAGGGGGCGCGCCGGCGTTCCACAGAGCCATCTCAGCTGAATCAAAGAAAGCCTGATGATGTAACTTGATAACAGCTATACAGATGAAGCAGGTGTGCTTGCTAGATCAAATATACATCTTTATACGTCTTTCACACTCAACAGAACCAGGGTTCATATTTCAGAGACAATAAGCCATTCTCAATTGATAGAAATGCAGTTTGTCGTACTTTTTGCGACCACATGTGACTTAATAGAATGGTTTGACACACCTACAGTCAGGCTTTATAAAGGGTAATATGCATTCATTTCGCTTCTTCAATATTGATTGGGGTCATTTTGGAGCCTGCTAATGGGTCTCTCCTGATGGTGGTGAAGTACATTGTGTGGTGCCGTGCTTGGCTGGCCTGTGTGGACCCAGCGTTGCCTGCGTCAGCTCTATTGTCTATCGATGAAATAAGCTCCTGAGGTTCTTCAGCATCTGTGTGAATTATTGATCCGTGTTTCATTCATCCAAATGTCACTGTATACGGCGTTGGAAGGCCATGACGTCAGGGCCTGGTCTCACGTGTTCTTCCTAGGGGAGACTAGATGTGGGTGAAATACCAGGTTGACCATGTCAAACCACATCCACTGAACACTGGTTTTCTGGTTAGGCGAAGTGACCTAAACCAGTTTGATGCTGTTTGTAGACAGCCTGGTCCTAGATCAGTTTGCACATTCTAGTCACAGACACGGTTTGTACTGCTTGATCGTAGATCTGTGAATTATGGAAAATCAGTGGTGGTCTCCGTAATCTAAAATATGTCTGTGTTTTCTCTTGTGTTTTAGAGTCTACTCCTGAGATTGCTGTGCTGTCTAGTCGCTATGACTGGCCTCTGAAGCTATGCAGGGGGGCTGGCCTCTGAAGCTATGCAGGGGGGCTGGCCTCTGAAGCTATGCAGGGGGGCTGGCCTCTGATGCTATGCAGGGGGGCTGGCCTCTGAAGCTACGCAGGGGGTGTGGCCTCTGAAGCTACGCAGGGGGTGTGGCCTCTGAAGCTACGCGGGGGGTGTGGCCTCTGAAGCCAAGGAGGGTGGGTCCTGGTCAGTATCTGGATGGGAGTCCAGATTCTATAGAGGTGGTGTTGGAAGGCCTGTAGGGGGCACTGTACCATCTACAGATCAAATCCCCCAGGGCAGAGAAGACAGATTTTAGACTCGACGTGAAACGGGCCTTCTCATTCCCTGTGGTCATCAAAAATCCCCCAACATCTAGATTAGGAGTTTTAAAACCCTGGGTCATGGCTATATTTTCAGCCTAGTCCTCATACCATATAATCATCCCCAGCTTCCAATTGGCTCATTCTTTGCAATCCAAATAATAGTACTGAAGTATTAGTAAAAAAATTTTGTAATCAATAATGTATGTAGGATGCTCTGGATACAAGATGTCGTCTTTTTTATCCATATTGTCCAGTTGCATCTGAGGGTGCTTTCATGCGTTTGGTGTTGTCTTTGGTAATAGGTGAGGAAGAAGACCTGCGTGTATTTTCTTTTTGAAGGATGGTCATTTTGTTTGTTCAATTGTAAATGACTCGTGGACATCCAGTGATTATTCTTGCTTTGTTTTGTCTTTTAAACGTTTTCTCCAGTAGATGGCAGTGTTTATAAAGACATGCATTTAGGCATTTATGATTTATAGATTGAGACATTTGAAGAATAAGATGACTAGAGGGCTTGGTTTTGAATCCATGCTGCAGCAGTACGTGTTTGTCAAAGGCAGTGGCTTAGACTGCCGGACCTTCCTGGGCCACTTTAGTGTTATTACAATTGTAATTAATCATATATTCCTCAGTTTTATAAATCCTTACAAAAAAACAATGTTTGTCATTTTTAAGGTGTGCTGGTCCAACAGTTGATCTACTAGATAATATAGAATATATAAATGTATCTATTTGTAAACCTGTATTTAAGACTAAACAGTCTGGACAACGTGTTTCATTTCCCCTCTTTATCTTTTTTGTGTTAAGATATTTTGGACATTTTTGCATTAAAGCCGTAAATAGAAACATCCACTGATTTCTGGCCCTTTTGGCAGCCGGAGACTCCCAAGCTGATGTGTGACAAGGACGTGTGTAATCTGACCAGTGATAAAAGGCCTTTCTGCATGGGAGACTGTATTTAGAGGCATGCATATAAAGCTCTGGGAAAATATTAAAAGACCTCTATTCCTTTTTCTTTTCTTTCCAAAAAAGTTGAGAAGGAAAGTTTTGAGTGAGGAACGGAAGGGTTCCATTTAAGAGACCACTGCAAGTTGAACCTTTGTGTTCCACATTCTCAACTTTCCTTTTGTACTTTTTTGGAGAGGAAAGAAAGCATGGCAGTGGTTTCCATTTTGTCCCAGAGCTGTAGAGCACATCACCAGGAGGACCTGGACTGGCATTGAAGTGGCTTTTACAATTTACACTCCATACTGATTAAGACAGACGCATTTTGTTTCAGAAATTCCTAGTGGGTTAAAGATTGTGGCATGTCTTCTTCCAAAGCATCTGTGCCATTCAACAATTCGGGACAAACTCACTCGATGGACAACCTTGCACGTGCCCGTCTAAGCAAGTCACTAGAAGGAGGCCACTATGCATCTATTTATTCTAAATACCCATGCAAACAACGTTAAGAGGGAACACAGTATTTGTTGTGCAATTGTCATCTTGTTTCCAAATTGCTCACAATCCTTCCCTCCTGGCTGGAACTACGCAATGTTTGCCGATCTGATAGGCCTGGGTCTGGCTCGCCTTCAGGAGTCCCAGGGTTTGGGATTTAATTCTTCTGTTTGGGAATAGATCCAGACTTCCAGGGGACTGTTTTGGTGTAGCTGGTGACTCTGGAATAAAGAGTTTGGGGTTGGGGTCTTCATTAGCATAGTTGTTGTATTGTGCCACTAACTGGGCTGTGTGTGAAAACAAAGTAAAAAACAAAGTAATCATCCAAACATGATGGATCATCACTCCTTCTTCAAGCATCCAAATCGGTTTATTTTTAATTTCCCCCATTTCTCTGCTCCCCCTTGTCTCTCCTTCCTCCCAATCATCCCCCCCTCCCTCTCTGTCCAGCCCCTTCTGTGTTCAAACAGTCAGTCTCTCACCTTAATAGGTGGAGATTAATGGTTAGCCTCAGACTCAAGCAGAGTAACCCTACTTGCGGGATCACCTGTGAGCACACATGCATTACTAACAGGTTTAATCAGTCTTGGTGCGGGTGTGGAATGTTTCAAACTGCTGGTATGTGGATGGGAACTTGTTATTAACTGGGCACTCAAGTTGTACGGCCTCTTGCCACGGTAGAGATTCATATTTGCAGGTGTAATGGAAATGCTATAACTATTCACCTCTAGCGGTTTGTTGTTAAACAGCTGCCGAACAAACAACCCGAAAGGTGGGACAATAGGTCTGTCTGAATGCGATTCTCCGTTGTGGGAGAACTCAATACGCGCTTGGTCATTTGTACTAACCCACTGAGATGAAAACGGATAGAGCCTGCCTGAACAAAGAGCCAGCGGTCAGTCTTACCTGGCGGTGTCACTGAAACCAGGACAATGTTCCACCCCGTTGCTCCTCTTTCAGCGGGCTAAAGCTCCCTCTCTCTTACCATACGCAGATACAACCGCAGACTTGTTATATCATTATATATATATATAACATACTACAAATGCAGCGACACTACCGTGTTGTTGTCCTAATATCTTTATTCGTTATTGTATTTTCTTTCCTTCCTCTATGTTAAATATGTTGCCTTTCCCTGCATACTTCTCAAAATAAATATTGCCCACGAATAATGTTGGTACATTCACTCGCATATGCAACAACAACGTCCCCCACAACTGCAGCGTCCACTTCCATTTCCCAGGTTGAGTTACCGCCAAGAGGCAGAGGCGAATCGAAAGCTTGAGAGGTTTACCTCAGAATCTGCCCAGGATTAGCTCCACACGTTTCTATTTCACCTGCCCGGACAACGCATATCGTTGTTAAAGGCGGAGACATTAGAATCTCATTGTTTAGGTCTCTAGTTATCAGCACACACCTGTCGATGCTTCCGTAATCGCTCTTGTTCCATCCCGTTCGTCCGTTTGTGATGCACGATAAAACGGCATAGGCGTACATGCATTTACATATCAATTTGTTTTAACACTTCCGAGACTACTTCAACTTCCGATCGCGGTGGTGTCAAAATGGGTTACGAGTCACCTTGACCATCAGAGCAACTCACGATCCACCCACGGAGCAAAGTTCAGACAGTCTGAATGTGGTTGAAAGAAATATTCGTGTTATCACCTCAATGCTCCAGTTTATCAAGCGTTTTTGAAGTGAAAAGTAAAGCAAAACGTCAGCTTTGTCAACAGTAAAAGAAAATAGCTGGTTCAGCGCTGGGTAGGTAAAATACTATTATTGGAATGGTTTCTCTTGTAATATTACACCGTTGATTCTCTGTTTTTTCCACCGAGTTTTATTTCTTTTTTTTATTAGCATGTTTGTAGAACCGATACACCTCAGGCATACGTTTATTGATCCTGTATTTCGGGTAGGTACGAGAAGTATGCCTTTATTTACGCCGCGAGGGAATCGATTCCTATAGACTTACTGGGATGTTATAGACAAGTTGTTAGTTAACTTAACCGGGAAAACATCATCATCATTGTGTAGTTAAAACTGCTGGGATAATTCGTTGGATTGTTGGTGATGCGGGAGCTACTATTATGTAATACTATTTGTTATTATTATGTACTTAATTCTAAACAAAGGCTTGGAATGAATGTGGTTATAACACAGTTGAGTAGTTTAAAACTTCATGTATTATGACTTCGAGGGAAGTTGCAATAACATACATGTTCTACTTTAGACTGTCACCTGTTAATTGATTCATTAACTAGGTTAATATAATAAAAAACGTTTTAATACGGTAGAAACGTCTGGGATTAGCTGGCTAATCACAATTGATAAAGGCACAAAGAAGGGTTTATGACTCCCTTACTGCGTGACTCAGTAACAGTAAAATAATTGTCTTCATGATTGTTTTATGCGAGTCCAGGTAATTTGTTTTGACTTGACAAGCTGAAAACAATCTATTGTGTGTGGGTGTGCGTTTAAACTGCACCATCAGAAAGCCACCTAGCAATTAATCGTTTTTGAAACCTTTACATATGTTATTTGGCATAAAATAATGTGCCGAACTGAACAAAAAGTCTACGGTATAAAAGAAAACATTGTTTACAATATGTCTCTTAGCAATCTATAAATACATGAGCTAGTGCAAAAATTGATTTTGTTTACCTACTTTACAAAAAGCCTGAAGCTAGGTGTATCACAGGGCAAACAAAATAGTGTGTACATTGCAATATTATAATGATTCAATTGTTACCATACCTGACGGATGAAATTTGAACTGCTTTAGATTTCAGTTAAAGGCTCTCTACTGTTAAGTGCTTTTCTATTAAGTGGCTCCCGCCCCAAAAAGCAAACACGGTCACGGATTCAGGCCAACTTCGTTTCTATAACTTCATAAATATTACTGTAAAATGTCTATTAATGAATGCAAGCAGACTTTCATGGTTTTGGGCTACTCACACAGAAACACACCCAACACAGCACCAAAACAGAGGAAATACTATCCAAATGGAGTTGTTGTACATTCAATGTTTTGTAGACAAATGCACCAGATTAATATTGAAAGTCGAAACCCAAACAGATGTGCAGACACAAAAACCTTTAGAACAAAATGAATACAGATCTAATGGCGATGTTTGTTAAACTTGTTATCGGGTATGTTCTATTGGGGCTGAAATTCCTCATCACCCGCAGAGAACAAAGTCCAGAGGGTCTTTATATGCATCTCATCTGTTTGACTTACTACTCCACAAGTTACCCAGCTTTGCCAATGTTCAAAATTAAAACAGGTAGCTAGCTAATAATATGAAAAAAAAATTTGGTGTGTATCTGTTCCATTTCACTTGTGTATTTTGCAAATATTTTATGTATATTTAATAATATTGTTAATATATAAACAGATAAAAACAACACATCCTATAACAGATAGTCATGTCAGCTGTGGTCTGTAAGTAGCTGCTAGAGGCTTCAGGTGAATTCACAAGCAGTTCACATTAAAGTGAACAGTCCTGTTTAATGTGATCTCTGGGTTAAATAGCCCAATGAGTTCGTTTTGTAGTCCACCGCCCCCTGATCTCTCACTTGTTTAGTACAGTTGTCGTCCAATTTATCTTTGTGTTCCCATTATCATGTTCACAAAGTCATGTCATCAATCCTGTACTGAACAGCTAGGAAATCCCCAGCTGGCAAATGGTTGGCATTTAGTAAGGAAAATAACTATTTAGCCTACATTTCAACATGAGTGGTTACAGGATGTAGGGAATCTTATCCAGTGGGACCTACTTTATTCATTTCACCTATTTGATAAATATAGTACTTTACAATGCATACTGCCAGTTTGTTGGGAAGGATTTGGTGGCCATGATGACAAGATGGCTTTTTAATATAGAGACCTCCTTATTGTCAGCAACACAAGTGTAATTGTTGATACATGGGCTGGTGACATTTATGATGGTGTCAGAACTGGCTTGTCTGCTTGCTTAAAGACTGTCAGAGCTGCATTCCAGACTCCATATCCAGTCACACACTCTGAGAATGAGCCAGTGATCCGCCCCCCTTAGAGGCCACGCCTCCTCTATTGTGAAGTGGCTGTGTTATTTCTGGAAAAGTCTTGCTGCCTTGACAGCCCATTTAAATACCTGTTGGGTGATTAGGCCTACAACTGGAACCACAACAGATGTAAAAGTATGTCATTAGAAGTTGTCACAGGTACACAGGGATGTACAACATGGCAAAATGGCAAACTTTAGGAGGCAGGTCAAAGGTGAACATTACAACTTGATCTGTATGTAGCAGGTCATAGGTGAATATTACAGCTGGCCCTTTGAGAAACAGGGTCAAAGGTGAATTTTACAGTTGGCTCGTTAAAAGGGGCTCGTTAAAAGGTCTTGATTGTCCTCTAGAAATGTATCAACCCCGTTTACAAAAATGTTGGGACGCTGCGGATAAACCAAATAACAGAATGCAATGATGTGCAAACCATGTATACCCTGGGTAACTGAAAAGATATCAAAGACATATCCAATGATGTGCAAACCATGTATACCCTGGGTAACTGAAAATATATCAAAGACATATCCAATGATGTGTAAACCATGTATACCCTGGGTAACTGAAAATATATCAAAGACATATCCAATGATGTGCAAACCATGTATACCCTGGGTAACTGAAAATATATCAAAGACATATCCAATGATGTGTAAACCATGTATACCCTGGGTAACTGAAAATATATCAAAGACATATCCAATGATTTGCAAACCATGTATACCTTGGGTAACTGAAAATATACCAAAGACATATCCATTGATGAAACTGAGAAATGTCATTGTTTTTGAAAAATATGCCTGTTTTGAATTAAAAAAATGTTGGGACAGGTGCATGTTGGGACATGTTGGGACAGGTGCATGTTGGGAAATGTTGGGACAGGTGCATGTTGGGACATGTTGGGAAATTTTGGGACAGGTGCATGTTGGGACATGTTGGGACAGGTGCATGTTGGGACATGTTGGGACAGGTGCATGTTGGGAAATGTTGGGACAGGTGCATGTTGGGAAATGTTGGGACAGGTGCATGCTTACCACTGTTTTGCATTACTTCTTTTTACCAACGCGGTTGTGTATTATATTGATTATGTGAATTATTATCTAATTTACTCTACACTGATGATCTTTACGTCATTTTGATAATTTACTAGGTGATAAAAATGATGTAAATGGTCAAATGACCTAAATTATCAAAGATCATCAGTGTACAGTAAATTATGGTCAATTACTAGGTGGCCGTATCAGCAAATAAGCAGTTAACCGTTGGTGCTCAAACACCATCTGGACCTGATAAGCCACCCAATTAGATATGTGTGACTGCAGGATAGCAGGTGACTAAAGCAATGCATTATATATTTAACAGGGTCTAAAAGGGTTTGCTGTTATCAGTCAGAAGTAGTCTTGTTCAGTCATCAATGTGTTGCCTTGCTGTTGTCCTTCACATAAACAACACTATCTCACCATCAGAAATACATCATAATTAATGGTCCATAGTCCCATATGCAGTAAAATACTGTGGCGCCAGCCCCTCCTCTAGCCCGGTGGACTTGGCTTTTCCGGGACCTAATCCTCCCTAGGATGCCATTAATTTGAATTAATGGCAGTGTACCGAAATACCGCAGGCCACATGTTTTAAATGCATTAAAGGGGAAGTACCGGATGTCATCTTTGCAGTCGAGATTTGTCGTGATCAGACGCGGGAAAGCGACGATTTGCCTGTGTTGTGTGCTGATTGGTCAAGGTCCCACTGGTTGGACAAGGAAATCTCAATGTTAGTCTTTTAGAGCACTGTGATGATGTGATTCGGTGAATATTGCTTCACGTCATATGAAAATATGTCCTTCTAGTCAGGTTGAAATGTAAATAGGGCTTTGCCATATTAATGCCTCTGTCCAAATGGTTTGACATGGTTGTTAGTGGTTAAGACTAGTGGACATGGTAGTTTGGTTTGGTAAGATATCACCCTGTGGTTAAGACTAGTGGATATGGTAGTTTGGTTTGGTAAGGTATCACTCTGTGGTTTAGACTGGTGGATATGGTAGTTTGGTTTGGTAAGGTATCACTCTGTGGTTAAGACTTGTGGACATGGTAGTTTGGTTTGGTAAGGTATCACTCTGTGGTTAAGACTTGTGGACATGGTAGTTTGGTTTGGTAAGGTATCACTCTGTGGTTAAGACTTGTGGACACGGTAGTTTGGTTTGGTAAGGTATCACTCTGTGGTTTAGACTAGTGGACATGGTAGTTTGGTTTGGTAAGGTATCACTCTGTGGTTAAGACTTGTGGACACGGTAGTTTGGTTTGGTAAGGTATCACTCTGTGGTTTAGACTAGTGGACATGGTAGTTTGGTTTGGTAAGGTATCACTCTGTGGTTTAATAGCAACAGTAAACCTGTTGGATCAGTAATCCTGATCAATGCACATACAGACTCATAATGTACGTGAGGTTTGGTTCTCAAATGCCAATGTGGCAAACATATTATCCTATAATGTTAAAAATCTTGTTAAAAATAAAATATACGTATGAGAACAACAGACCCTCCATACCACATGCCAAAGAACAGATACACTTTTCCCTACAATCATCAACAGGGGGGCAGCTGGAATCGTCAGGTAACGTCTTGATCCACATCACAACCGGCAGGACATTGAACAGGGTCAGATATGAGGACCTCTAGTTCAAATGGAGCAGGAGACAAGGAGAATTTAGAGAGTGCACTCCTTAGATTTATAAAGGATTTACACTGGAGGAGGAGAACTGACCTACTCCTCCAGCACAATAATATAGCATCATAAAACCTGGGGCTGAGACCGGGGTGTCCAATGGCACCCCAACAGGGCTCAACAGGCAGGTGGAAACTCCACTCACCAGCAGCGGTGAACAACAGTAAACCAGTGACCCAGCCCACAAACCAGTGACCCAGCCCACAAACCAGTGACCCAGCCCACAAACCAGTGACCCAGCCCATAAACCAGTGACCCAGCACACAAACCAGTGACCCAGCACCCGAACCAGTGACTCAGCACACAAACCAGTGACCCTACATCCTTGGCCCTACCCCCTGCATCCTTGGCCCTACATCCTTGGCCCTACACCCTACATCCTTGGCCCTACACCCTACATCCTTGGCCCTACTTCCTTGGCCCTATGCTCTACACCCGTGTCCCTGGAGCCTTGTCCTCACACCCTACATCTTAGGCCCTAGTCCTCACACCTTACATCCAAGGCCCTACACCACATTCATAACAGCAGGCCTTGAGAACAGGAAGACAGAGAATACCTCCAGGTTAACTCCTGGCCTGGGTTCAGACCTGATCGAGCCCTGGTCATGTTTTCCGTGTTGCCTCGGACTGTCCTGTGGTGCCAGTGGGCCGGGCTTTGGGGGGGGGGGGTACTGGCATGCCCCGGGAAAGGATCTGGAATGACTAGGAATAGTACCTGAACCCAGGCCGGGGCAGCACACCACACCACTGGTTTCCTCCCCACCCTCCTTGATACCAATCTCGTGGCAGCATCTAGCGGTCCCGAACAATGGACCTGTGGGAGATAGAGAGGGAGAGAGTGAGAGAGATATAGATCGAAAGTAAGAAAGAGAGAGGGAGGAAGGGAGAGAGAGATGGCTGGAATGATAAGGAGGTTAAATTAAACACCAGTCTGTCACTCTACTCAAATCATTGACCTGTTTGTTATGGGACTGTCCCAAATCACACCCCATTTCCCCAGAGTTAGGGTACATTCTTTGTGCACTGGTGGGGAATCGGGTGCCATTTGGGCCGTGCGTGAGGATTGATGAAATGGGCTCTGGTTAAACGTCCTGCATTCTGTGGGGAACATTGTTTACGGTAGCTTCCTTTGCATAACCTGCAAATTGTGTGTGTGTTTATCCTGTCGAGCTGCATTTCGATCAGCCCCTGTTGCTTTACTTTTGGTTCTTACCTGTACCCTCCCAGGTGGGACTGGTTGCCTGTGGTGTCTTCTCACACTCCTTTATCTCCTCCCTTTCCGTCTCCTTCCTCCGAGTACATCAGGCCGTCAGACGTAGCCAGTGTGTGATAGTCATACCTGCCGAATTCTAACAGCTAGTGGCCTGTTGGTGACATCAGAGCCACCTGGGCCTCTCAGTGCTGGTTAATAATACAAGCTGATAGCGATAGACGCTTAGCCCATACGTGGCGGCTTGAGGGAGGTGTGGAGCAGGGTTCAGATGAAGGAGGATAAAATGCTAGGATTCCTCTTCTGTACAGAGCACGTATTATCTCTGTTTTACTGGTCATAAATTAAAGTAAGAGTCTTTGTTTCAGATAGCCCAGTGTTTGTGCTGTCTTGCCAACTCCTACTGTACATTAGCTACCCAGTGAATACAGCCACATGCCCAGGCTGACATAGGGATGTTTCGATTAAGCCTTTATTTAGTTATGCCACCGTTTCATTACAGTGGTCGGTGCGTAAAACCCCATGCCTGAAATCTTATACAAGGTTACGTAATGGCTGAGGTGCCAGCCAATCGGTGCCAGCCAATCGGTGCCAGCCAATCAGATGGGCGGGAGTTTTGTTCCTGTCCCTCTGGATGCACTTTGGAGATGCAGCTTCATCACACTTATGTTTCCTGGTTTACCTGGCTGTCTGTTAGGAAACATCTGACTGTACCTGGCTGTCTGTTAGGAAACATCTGACTGTACCTGGCTGTCTGTTAGGAAACATCTGACTGTACCTGGCTGTCTGTTAGGAAACATCTGACTGTACCAGGCTGTAGAATGTTCTTTGCCAACGTAGTTGATGTGAGATGTGAACTTGCAATAAGGGGGAAGGTGACATTGTGGAATGCATGTTGTTAGCCAACAGATAGTCATGAATTATGCAAAGACTATAGGGTTTCCTTTCTCTCTGTTAACGGCCACTCCTTGTCCCATCACCTGCCCTCGCCACCATGGTTCTAGACATGCCTGCAGAGAACACAGCGTCGTTGGATTCAGTTCATTTCCCAGTCAAAGCTGTGGTAGGACCATTACCTGCAGTGCTGTTTGTGTCTGGCTGTTTGTGTCTGGCTGTTTGTTCTGGCTGTTTGTGTCTGGCTGTTTGTGTCTGGCCCTACCCTGCATCTCTGGGTTCAGACTCACTCCATTCACCCCTTCCCCCGGCACCTTCAGATGCAGCATTCTGGCCCCGCTGGCTTTAGGTGGCTACAGGTGGCTACAGGTGGGGGGTTATGTGTGGGGGGTTATGTTATATTATAATTCAGGTCAGCTGTGTGGCCAGTGATCCTCAGCCTCCTGGGGTTTCTTTGTGGGGGGGGGGGCAGCAGTAACAGCAGCCAGGCACATAGTTAGTTTACCCAGTCCATGTCCCCCCCAGTGGACAACACCCTGGGGGGTATTACAGCACCTGTATCCACCTGTATCCACCTGTATCCACCTGTATCCACCTGTAGCCACCTGTAGCCACCTGTAGCCAGCGGTAGCTGAATTATAATATGACATAACCCCCCAAAACACAGCTGACCTGAATTATAATTTAACATAACCCCCCAAAACACAGCTGACCTGAATTATAATATGACATAACCCCCCAAAACAAAGCTGACCTGAATTATAATATGACATAACCCCCCAAAACACAGCTGACCTGAATTATAATATAACATAACCCCCCAAAACACAGCTGACCTAAATTATAATATAACCCCCCAAAATAATGCTGACCTGAATTATAATATAACATAACCCCCCAAAACACTGCTGACCTGAATTATAATATAACATAACTCCCCAAAACACAGCTGACCTGAATTATAATATAACATAACCCCCTAAAACACTGCTGGCCTCTCCATTTCAATCCATAGGTGTATTCCGAAAAGCTGGTTCAGTAGCCAATGTCAAAGTAGATCTTGCGGATACTGAGTTTTCGGTTCGGAAAGAGAGCATCACTTACTTCCTTAACAGGAACCATAGCAACAAATGCTCTGAAGCAAACACGTTACCTACTGCAGTTAAAGGGGCACTGTGTGGACAGCCTCTAACGTTCGCAAGACTGAATTTAGACAATCACACGATTTGTCTCCTCCTCATCTTACATTACTCAGCAAGACCGGAAGAGTATTAGCTAGTCTATGGTGGTTTATGGTGGGAAGGAAAGACCTGCCAGCAAGGATTAGCAGGCTACATGTCAATGCCAACTGATAGACGAGCAGCAAGAGAGTTTAAATGGGAAATACGTCTCTCACTAGATAGCAAACTAAAACATGAAATTGGAACATTAACTGCAGATGTCTACTGGTCGTTTTTGCTTCTATTTATTTTTATAAACAGTAGAAAACGTACATATGGCCCCTTCAACTGGATCTTATCCTGTACATGTAAATAAAATGATTGGAATGATCAGCGATTGGAATGATGTATTCTTTTTTTAAATGTATTTTTAACTGACAGAGTGGATTCATAAGTGATGTGGCATGATCTAATTATCCCATAGGCTTGCACTCACTTGGGTGACTTATTAATAATAATGTTTTCAGTTTATAGAGCCGTTTTCTTATGACTAATTATAATAATTGTTATGTCTGCGGTATGACACAATTGCAAATATATCACTCTCTATCTCCCTCTATCTCTCTGTCTTTATCTCTACCTTCCTCTATATCTCTCTCTCTTTCTTTATCTCTCTATATATATATCTCTCTATATATTTATCTCTCTCTCTATCTCGATCTCTACACTCCATGGTTTCCAAGATGTTTCTGTTTTTGAACCTGCCATTCCATTCTGGGACCAAAAACTCAGCAACATCTGGTCAAGAGATGCCGGATATGTTTGGGGAGCCCATGGTCAAGAGATGCCAGATATGTTTGGGGAGCCCCTGGTCAAGAGATGCCGGATATGTTTGGGGAGCCCATTGTCAAGAGATGCCAGATATGTTTGGGGAGCCCCTGGTCAAGAGATGCCGGATATGTTTGGGGAGCCCCTGGTCAAGAGATACCAGATATGTTTGGGGAGCCCCTGATCAAGAGATGCCGGATATGTTTGGGGAGCCCCTGGTCAAGAGATGCCGGATATGTTTGGGGAGTCCCTGATCAAGAGATGCCAGATATGTTTGGGGAGCCCCTGATCAAGAGATGCCAGATATGTTTGGGGAGCCCCTGATCAAGAGATGCCGGATATGTTTGTGGAGTCCCTGATCAAGAGATGCCGGCTATGTTTGGGGAGTCCCTGATCAAGAGATGCCAGATATGTTTGGGGAGTCCCTGGTCAAGAGATACCAGATATGTTTGGGGAGCCCCTGGTCAAGAGATACCAGATATGTTTAGGGAGCCCCTGGTCAAGAGATACCAGATATGTTTGGGGAGCCTCTGGTTCGTTGAGCCATTCTTCTGGAACACCCCTCTGGTCTCACACTGACTCAGCTAACTTCAGGGCAGTGACCTAACCAGGGCCCCATTCAGCGGCCTGTCCCCTGTGTCCTGTCATAGAGGGTTTCCAAAAATACACTGATTGACATGTGGTGTGTTGAGTCATTTGTGGGGGATGACCAATGCCGTGTTTACAGGGATTCATTGTTGCAGTACAGTATCTGGCAACGCGGGGTCAGCACAAAGGTCGTGGATACATGAAGACAGTACAGTATCTGTCAATGTGGGGTCAACACAAAGGTGGTGGATACATGAAGACAGTACAGTATCTGGCAACGCAGGGTCAGCACAAAGGTCGTGGATACATGAAGACAGTACAGTATCTGTCAATGTGGGGTCAGCACAAAGGTGGTGGATACATGAAGACAGTACAGTATCTGGCAATGTGCAGTCAGCCTGAAACTGGTGAATATCTGAAGACAGTTTACTCAGGCCGTTGTGGTGCTCATTCCTGTTTATATTATTATCACTGATGTTGGGGACATTGGTCCCTGTTTACCACTTTTTATTTCCTGTTTAAATAAATACTGTCTGGCTGATCTTTATCAAGGTTGCACACTATTTTGTAAGTGGATTTTCATCATTGCTCAGTGTGTGTGTGTGTGTTTGTGAATAAAGTTCCTTTGTGTGTGTCTGTGTGTGTGTTGTATTTCTTGGCCTGTCACGGGTCACGTCAGTGGGTCACTGAGCAGCAAACATCTAGAGGCTCTCTGATGCTCTTGTTTCTTCCTTCCCCCTCCCTCACCCCTCCCTCTCTCATGGCCTCTGTTTTGCCCTCCAGGTGGATGTCTTAGACCATGAGTGTCCTGGGACCTCAGATGAGGCAGGCCAAGTGAGTAAAACACACACGTTTGTTCTTCTGTCCTTGTGGAGATGTGATTTTTAACCATGACTCAGAAATAAATTTTTCATAACCCTCAACTTAACCATATCCTCAATAATCTGACTGCAATGCCTAAACTTAACCGCAATGCCTAACACTAACCTCTAAATCTATATAGTAATTCCTCAGCCTGAAAATCTTTCACACTATGATCCATTGTAAGGTTTTTCCTGGACCTAACCCCTTAGCCGGAAATGGCGTTTTCCCTAGTGAACTGCCAAAAATCCTTGTGGGAATAGATTTTTCAGGTTCTTCTATTTTCCTGTCTTCTGTGGTACCAATACACACACAGACACAGACACACACACAAACATACACCCCCACACACACAGACACCGACACACACACAGACACACACAACATACACCCCCACACACACAGACACCCACACCCACACACACACCCACACCCACACACAACCAAACAGACACCCCCACACACACATACATCCACGCACATACATACACACACACACGTGTCAACATTCACCATCGTTCAGACACCCAGTTAAACATCACCAAGTTAGTTGATGTGAGAGTGGGTGTGGTCTGATGTGAGAGTGGGTGTGGTCTGGGATCAGAGTGTTGCACACAGAGGACCTCTGTTTCTGTTGAATGTTTGCCTTCCCTGAGTTTCTGGCTCCAGCCTTCCACCCCACTCCACCCTTCCCCCTTCCTCTCTCTCTCTCTCTCGCTCCCTCTCGCCTCTCAAGGCCATATGCTCAGAATCTCTTGGCTAATCTCTTCCAGTCCTGTCCAGTCAGCCTGCTGGGATTCTGCTACTGTGTGTGTTTGTGTGAGGACAGTGACTACTGACAGACAGTGCTTGTAGGACATAGGGACACTGTGAGACTTCTAGGAGTTGGAGAGGCACACAGGAAAAGCCATGAAGGGCAGACAGCGTAACCCCGGTAACCTCTTCTCTTCCTCCTGCTCTTCGTCTCTCTGCAGTGGTGTGGCCAGGTCAGACAGCAAGATGAGCGCCAAGGCTCTGTACGGTAAGAAATGTGTGTGTCCTTGTTGACGTGTGTGTGTGTTGGTGTGTCTGTGTTCGCATGTGTGTGTCTGTGTTGACGTGTGTGTGTTGGTGCAAGTTGGTGGGTGTGTTGGTGTGTGTGTGTAGCCAATAGCAGTCACTGTATACACAGTGTGGTCGCACAGCATTGTGATCAATAAAATACTTTTTGACACCCCAATCCCTGTCAGACCCCGCAGGCGACGTGTTGAGGTATCCTGGGTGACTGTGGCCTCCAGCCCAGATCTGATTGGCTGAACAGGGGGATGGGGTGTCAAGGGGTCAGGGGTGGGGGGTGAACGCACTGTGTAATTTGTGGTGGAAGTGTTTACATTTGCCTGGCCACTAAACGAAGTAGCGCGCATGAAATTGTACTATTAAGAGTACAAACTGGTGTGAAAGCCTGCCCTGTTCCCAGTCTGTCCCTTGTCTGTCTCTGGTTTGTAACTGGTTTGTCAATGTCTGTCCCTGGTCAGTCCCTGGTTTGTACCATGAGAGGGCATGTCACCCCTTGAGCCAAAACACAGGGCTGTCATCCCCGTCAGCCATATGACAGGGCTGTCATTCCATGAGCCATAACACAGGGCTGTCATCACTTCAGTCATATGGTGGGGCTGTCATCCCGTCAGCCATTACACAGGTCTGTCATATGGTGGGTCTGTCATCCCGTCAGCCATTACACAGGTCTGTCATATAGTGGGGCTGACATCCCTGTCAAGGCTACCAGTTTGCGCCTCCAGGTAGGGAGGGGTGTTGTTGACACTAGGTGGACATTCGAGATGTCAGTGAGCCTCTGTTTGAGACAAATGTTTTAGACGTTGGGGTTTGGCATTGAGAGTGTGAAATGGAATCTGTGCTCTCCACACATGTGGTTGTGTGTTGGTGTGTCCAGTTTTATCTCCATGGTGTATTTCCTGCTTGTGTCTCTGTTGAAGAGCAAGGCGGTGTTGCTGCTCCACGCTGTCCTAAGGCTGATTAATTACTGGGTGTTAGATGACTCATTTGTATTTACTGTGTGTTGCAATGTATGTATGTGGGTTTGTGTGTGTATGTTCTGGTCCAGTCCAGTCTGTTTGTCTGGGTCAGTACCTGTCTGCCTGTTTGCTGGTTCCTCTTTTTCCGGTCCGCCCTTTCTGGGTCCAGAGCTCACTGGTCTCCAACAGAACCACCCTGACCTGAAACACTTGACCTCATGTAGTACTTCAAATATTACTTCAAACACCTGACTTCTAATACTGCTTCACACACCTGGATTAAATAACTACTTCAAATACTATTTCAAATAACTGGCTTCAAATACTGCTTCAAATATAACTTCAAACACCTGCCTTCAAATACTACTTCAAACACCTGGAATCAAATGATGCTTCAAAAACATATTTCACATGAATGTAACAAATCTCCTGCTCCGGGCTAGCTTCATCAAGCCCACGTCTGTATTCATCAAGCTAGCTAGCTTCATCAAACCCACGTCTGTATTCATCAAGCTAGCTAGCTTCATCAAGCCCACGTCCTGTATTCATCAAGCTAGCTAGCTTCATCAAGCCCACGTCTGTATTCATCAAGCTAGCTAGCTTCATCAAACCCACGTCTGTATTCATCAAGCTAGCTAGCTTCATCAACCCCACGTCCTGTATTTATCAAGCTAGCTAGCTTCATCAACCCCACGTCCTGTATTTATCAAGCTAGCTAGCTTCATCAAGCCCACGTCCTGTATTCATCAAGCTAGCTAGCTTCATCAACCCCATGTCCTGTATTCATCAAGCTAGCTAGCTTCATCAAGCCCACGTCCTGTATTCATCAAGCTAGCTAGCTTCATCAAGCCCACGTCCTGTATTCATCAAGCTAGCTAGCTTCATTAAACCCACGTCCTGTATTCATCCAGCTAGCTAGCTTCATCAAACCCACGTCCTGTATTCATCAAGCTAGCTAGCTTCATCAAGCCCACGTCCTGTATTCATCAAGCTAGCTAGCTTCATCAAACCCACGTCCTGTATTCATCAAGCTAGCTAGCTTCATCAAGCCCACGTCCTGTATTCATCAAGCTAGCTAGCTTCATCAAGCCCACGTCCTGTACTCATCAAGCTAGCTAGCTTCATCAAGCCCACGTCCTGTATTCATCAAGCTAGCTAGCTTCATTAAACCCATGTCCTGTATTCATCCAGCTAGCTAGCTCCATCAAACCCACGTCCTGTATTCATCAAGCTAGCTAGCTTCATCAAGCCCACGTCCTGTATTCATCAAGCTAGCTAGCTTCATCAAGCCCACGTCCTGTATTCATCAAGCTAGCTAGCTTCATCAAGCCCACGTCCTGTATTCATCAAGCTAGCTAGCTTCATTAAACCCACGTCCTGTATTCATCCAGCTAGCTAGCTTCATCAAACCCACGTCCTGTATTCATCAAGCTAGCTAGCTTCATCAAGCCCACGTCCTGTATTCATCAAGCTAGCTAGCTTCATCAAGCCCACGTCCTGTATTCATCAAGCTAGCTAGCTTCATCAAACCCAAGTCCTGTATTCACAGTTCTCTAAAGGTATTTGAACCTACTCTGCGTTTCCCGTCTATTACACAAGGCTGCTATGCTCCTCAAAGCGGAGAGGAGGGCTGAGGCCTATAGAGGACCATTGTACAGCCCCGCCCCTGGTGAAACCAGTCAAAACAACAACCAGGGGTATTTCGGTGATGTCATTGGTTGTTGCTGCACCGTTACAGAACGCTCCATGTTTATTTTGAACAGGGAACAGAATCACTCCAAAAAAAAACGAAGGGCGACAGTATGTGGATGTTCTTAGCACATTTGCTGAAGCGGGGACGTCAAATAAACCAGCATAAATGTGCCCTCCCCTGCGTTTTTTCTGGCTGTGTAGTTTGGTTACTGTGTCCTGTCCGGCAGTATGTGTAACGTAACGGTTGATAAAGAGTGGGAGTCTAGTTACTGGAACCTGTGATGGAGGAGTGAGGCTATTTTCTAACGGCTCCTTGGCTCGTTGGATGCTGACTGAGATTGTAAAGCAGATGGTCGCTGTTTGGGGCATCTTGTCTCTGCAGGAAGGGCATTACAATGTGCCACCATGGCTGCGGGCGTGGCCAGTGTACCAGTCTATCGCTCTTGTAATCTAGCAAAATTATTACATTCAAATCTGGAATTTGAATATCCATTGTTTTTTTCCTCCATCTTCCCATCACCAGGTAGGACAGGGAACCAGCACGTTCCAGACATTGTTGGGTGCCAGGTAGAACAGGGAACCAGCAGGATCAAGGCTTAATTATGTGTTGATTAGTTTAATCAAATTTGTTAGCACTGAGGTCAGTAAATGTGTACCAGTTTGGGTCCCCTGTGCCTGGATTGAGAAACATTGATCTGTAGATCAAACTGTTTGTCGAAGCTGTTGGTTAAATACCAAGAGGAAGACTCCCCTCAACCCCAGCACTGATCACATGCAAAATCACCTTATAGCTTCTTCCTCCATCCTGTCAGACAGATACTATGCAAAACCCTGTCAGAGCCTCCGCCCTCCCACCTGTTATCTCCCACACCAGGGAGGGGTGGAGGCATGGAGGAAGGTTTTGGGATAAAGGGGTAGGGAGATACGGGTTACGCTGAAGGCCTTACTGACCTGGGCTTTGGCCTGTACAAACTATCTGAGGGAACTAAGAGGAGTGCCTGTCGTCCTCAGGTAACGCTGATCTATCACTAAATACTGTTTCTCAGGAAGAGTTACTCTCTTTCTCTACCTCTCTCTCCCTCCTTCTTTCTCTCACACTCTCCCCCTCTTTCTCTCTCTTTCCCTTTCTTTTTCTCCCCCTCTCTCTCCCTCTTTCTCTCTCTCTCCCTCTTTCTCTCCCTTTCCTTGTATCTCTATGTAGAAATATATAGAGGGGTTCTTTAAGAGACCACTGCAAATTGAACCCCTTCTGTTCATTACTCAAAACTTCTTCTTTTCAACATTGTTGCAGTGGTCTCTTCCTTCTTTCCAGAACTGTATATTTGTTATTCTTGTGTTAGGTCGTTTTTTAACGTGCTCTGTAAAATAAAATTAAAAAACACCTTTTTTGCCACCAAACTGCAATTGGAATTTCAATTATATTAACATTTACATGCAAACCTTCAGTTATACCTTGAATTTTTTTTATTAAACTCTAACAGATTTTAACCAAAACATACTAGGTATGTTCTTCTAGTTGTCTTAGGATAAACAAGTGAAATGAAAACAGGAATGAAAGAAACAAACTATGAACAAAGAGTGAGACGTTTCTCATCCCCTCCTCCCAGAAGGTTCTGCTCACTCTGTGCCATTTCCCTCAGTCCAGCTGGTTGGATCTGCAGAGCCCCGCCCTGCTCAGCTGAGGGGGTTGAAATGGTTTTGAATGGAATTACGTGTGGATGTCCCTCCAAGTCTTATGGATGGGCCAGTCGTTGTGTGACAAGGTGTGTGGATGTCCCTCCAAGTCTTATGGATGGGCCAGTCGTTGTGTGACAGGATGTGTGGATGTCCCTCCAAGTCTTATGGATGGGCCAGTCGTTGTGTGACAAGATGTATGGATGTCCTTCCAAGTCTTATGGATGGGCCAGTCGTTGTGTGACAGGATGGGTGGATGTCCTTCCAAGTTGTATGGATGGGCCAGTCACAGTGTCACAGCACTCTCTCTCTCTGACCCACACCCCCTCGCCCTGCCAAGCCCTGTGTCGCGTCAGAGATGCTGTGAATGGATTGGCCTGAACATCACTCATCCATAAGACATGATGAGGAAAGGCTTGGCCAAATGTCAACATAATCCCTATGTGGGGATAATGGACCCTGGGCCCATATGGACCCTGGGCTAATGTAGAGTTCCTTCCTGTAGCCAACCTGTTTTAACATTGATTAACCAAGGTATCAACATTTATCTGCAGGATGATAAAATAAAGCTTTAAAAATGTTGTCATCCAAGTGCATAGATTCAGTAAAATACTTCCTGGTTCACGGTGCAGTGTGATAAGAAACAGCAAGGCTCTGTTGGATGGCATGAGGACATTTGATTCTTTGGCCCACATCATATTGTAAAATGAATTGATAAAATGCCAAAACAAGAAGGAAGAAACTTCAGGATGTCTTTGCTAAAAACTCTTAAGACAGCTAATGTCACTGTGGGCTATACACATATTTAGAAACCTACTACGCTTGTTTTACTATTACAAGAGCAAATGTGTAAAACTCATTTTGTACCTTAAACTGACTGACTGAAGCAAAGTACACATGTATTATACACAGAAAAATAATAATTCATTATACTAATAAATACTCATAACACCCAAAGTTTCTTAAAAACATTTAGGAGATAGATGCAACAATGAGTTAGATGTGACAAAAGACATGGTAGACATGTTATAACAAAAATTGGGTATTTTGACAAATGGCCAAGGATGGGATGGAGGTGGGGTTGGGGGAAGGCAGTTTGGAACTGATGGGGCTTGAGTTGGTACTGGAAGTTCAGATTGTTTGAGGTTGGGAGTTCCAGAGCATAGGAGCAAAAGAAAGCCCTAAATCCCGAGAGAAAGCCCTGTCCCCAAAGCCCTTTAACCCTAGATAAAGCCCTACAACCTTAGAGAAAGCCTGGTCCACAGGTTTGCCTTGTTTAATTATAAACAAGGCAAACCTGCTAATTGAAATGTATTCCAGGTTACTACCTCATGAAGCTGGTTGAGAGAATTTGACGAGTTTATAAAACTGTCATCAAAGCAAAGGGTGGCTACTTTAAAGAATCTATATATTAAATATATTAAATGTATATGTGTGTTTGTGAGTTTGTGCACATCCGTGCACTCTGTTTATCTTTCCGTGTGTGTGTGTGTGTTAGTGCATGACTGTGTGTGTTAGTGCATGACTGTGTGTGTTTGTGTGGGCCCGCCCCTGCCTGTACACTTCCTTATGGTCCCAGTTACCTGGGCTGACCAACACACCTGAGCACCTGCACACTGCTCACGCAACCACAGGGTCCAGAGCAGCTCTATATGGCCCGCAGGTCAGTGTCACAGGGTGGAAGGGTCTTCTGCTTCTCGTTCTAACCTTCCCCCTTGGGATCTCACGCTGTCACTGTGGACGCGCTGGCTGTTTGTATTTGTTACCGGAAGGTCACTGTTTTGTCTGCTTTTGTTACAGAGCAACGGAAGAAGTACTCCAACTCCAATGTTATCATGCAGGAGACGTCTCAGTACCACGTGGAGGTGAGTAGTGTCTTCCTCTGTCTTCGTCGGTCTGTGAGGAGAGTGCTCCTTTAAAAGGCTTTATTTTATTCATAGAGGGGTCTGTTATTTCTCAGTGTTGGTAGACGTTGGATTGACTGGTTTTCTTTACTCAAAGGGGACCTTCAGAGGCCACTAACACACCTTGCTGATGTGTATAGCAATTGGTTGCAGCCATTACCTCAAAGGCAAAGGTTGTCTGGGACCTACATGGTTAATATTTGATGGTGTGCCATTTAAGGGCATAGGGTTGTAAAAATAACAGGAAAGGGTCATGAAAGAGGACTACTTTACTGTAAACAATCTGTATAGACTGCTGTCCTCAGTTTTAACAACAGTAGGTCTTTGATCGTAAACTCTTTGGGTGATATTTCAGTAGATCTGCAGCCCTTTAAGCTGCCCTTTATAATCGAGGTGTTTAAAACTTAATTAAAGTGCCAGCCAATATTTTGTGTTTTGAACTCTGAACCCTGTGATTCACTGGTTGGAAATCGTTTTAGATTATTCTAGATATGTATCTATTATCAGACCTCCTGGCATATCAATTACAGATAACACGCATGCACACACACACACACACACACACAGATCCAGCCACACACACTCTTGGTTACAGGTGTCAGACTGAGTGGAGTTTTTTGTCCAGGAACAATCAGTTAGCGCCTATATCATCAATATAATCAAAACAAGGTGATACATAGTCAGAAATATATATATATATGTGTTTTACATTTTAAATGTTATTTTTTTAGGGGGGGGTTGAATTATTAATTTGGTTTTAGTGGATATTTGGCCTGGCGAGAGCTCTTAGGTGTAACAAACTACAAGGCATACTTAAATATCTATAAATATAACAAATACATGTAACAACTCTTAAAAATACAGAACATGTAACACTCTTAAGTCATGTATAATCAGAGCATGCCTGACATACCAGTCTGAAGGGTTACGTATGTTAGATACCCGAACCCAGGGACCTACAGACCACACAAAAGGCCCTCCTACACATCAAAACATGTAGCTTCTTTAAAGTCTTATATTTCTTGTCAGGGGTTGGGGTCAGAAAGACTTGGGTTATTGGTTATTGGCGTTTGAAGAACTGGGGTAAAAGGGTAAACTTGGTAATAGTTTTCCACCGTCCCAAAGGCTCACCCTAACCCCAACCTTACCAACCTCCACCCCTGTCTCCAGCACCTGTCCACCTTTGTGATGGACAAGGCCGAGTCCATCGCCACGGTGGACGATGCCGTCCGGAAGCTGGTGCTGCTGGACTCCAAAGACAAGATCTGGACCCAGGAGGCGCTGCTGCAGGTCACGGATAAGGCCGTTCGGCTGCTGGATGTGGACACTCAGGTAGGACTTACGCAGGCTGGCCTCTAAAGCTATGCAGGGGGGATGGGCTCTAGCTATGCGGGGGGGCTGGCCTCTATAGGAATGCAGGGGGGATGAGCTCTAGCTATGCGGGGGGGATGAGCTCTAGCTATGCGGGGGGGCTGGCCTCTAAAGGAATGCAGGGGGGATGAGCTCTAGCTATGCGGGGGGCCTGGCCTCTAAAGGAATGCAGGGGGGATGAGCTCTAGCTATGCAGGGGGGCTGGCCTCTAAAGCTATGCAGGGGGGCTGGCCTCTGATGCTATGCAGGGGGGCTGGCCTCTGATGCTATGCAGGGTGGCTGGCCTCTAAAGCTGCACAGGGGGTGTGGCCTCTAATACTAGGCAGGGGGGCTTGTCTCTAGCTATGCAGTCAACATTCTTGGTAAAACAACGGTAAATAAAGGTTTTGGGACCAGGCTGGAAGTCTTAACAACAGAAACCTGCGAAAACATCCTGTGTGGGACTGTACGGCATTAACTGCTGGCGGTGATGACGAGTTGGGGAGTTATTATTATTATTAATAGTATGATTATTATTATAACTATCATTATGTGTATTATTATTAATAATATTATTATTATTATTACTGTTATTATGTTTATTGTTATAATAATTATTATTCATACTATTTTCATACTATGTCTTATTTAATATAGTTTAATGGATTACTTGGGTAAACTGTTTTTTGTTATTGTTCTACAATATTTTATGTAATTTAGTATTTACAATTGTAATTGTATTTTCATCAGTCTCATGTTTCATCATATCATTTTATTGTACTTTGAAATGCATCACATGTAAGATGTGTGATTCATAAATAATGTTTCATTTGATGTGTTGAGAAACATCATACTCCTCTAACCTCTCCTCTACTCCTCTAACCCCTCCCCTA